>JAWQUT010000457.1:109780-186604 GCA_033807755.1 Ellobium chinense
TGTAAACTATATAAAAAATTACTGTAATAGCGACCGCTGATAATCAAAACCCCGGTAATAGCGAGAGAATTTTTGAGTGGACATGGCCGATTGTGATAACCTACTGGCTTCAGTACAGCCCTGTACTGTAAGTGTAACTTCGCCAAACGCACATCGTCGGTCACCATGTCAACACGCTGTAGTGTGCATCGTGGCCGCGCTTGCTTTGAAGTTTGTCAAGCTAGGCTACACTGGTCCTACTATTACTACTAACCTACACACGTGCTGCGCGATACACACGAGGCCTGCTCACCACGTGACCATGACACGATCTTGCACTCGCCGTATCGGTATCCACGCGGTCAGTCAATTCACAGTCGTTGAAAACCAAAAAGATGATAAGTAAAGCCCCTCCTCTCAAGGAAAAAGGCGGTCTACTCTCTCCTCCAAAACAACCCACAGAAAAAAAAACAAAAAACATTGCTTTCCTTCTTCTTTGCCCTCTCCCTCCCCCAACCCACTCCTCCCCCCCTTTCCCCACCCAAAAAAAGTAGGCCTAGTTCTCTTTCCTTCCCACCCCTCCCCAAACGAACAAAAAAAAACTTCATCGAACATTGGCTGTTCCGGTAAAATGCTTTTGTTAACAGGGGAAGTAGCCTTGCGAAAACGTTAATTTATAGCCTAGGCCTATTCGCCACATTTTCATTTCCCCTTTTCAGTGGCCTACACTCCTTACTGGAATAGCGAGACCTCGGAAATAACGAGAGATTTTTATCAGAACATTGAATCGCGTTACAACCGAGTTTCACTGTAGTTGCAAACGGATGATGGCGATTACTGGCACAAGCCGGTTACTGGCACTAGAGACTCTAGTAGAGTCTAGAGGAAACAGTTCGTTCATTCATGTTAAAGTAGGACACGCACATCAAAAATAATTTTCCACTTTTCAATACCTTTTGTCCTTAAAAATTATCTATGGTGCCCACCGAGTCAATTTTGCGAAGAAAGAGCATCATTCTGTTATCGTGCGTGTATGTATTGTAATATGACGCAATAAGGAGAGCTAGAGTTACCGGGTTTGGCCCTTAAGTCCAGAATTATTCCCCTTCCCCGATCAGCAGAAGCCCGTGGCAAAAACGCTGACGTCACTTACGTTCCAGCACCACAGACACCTCTACCTGACATTGTATTATTCAGCTTTTAATTAAGGTTCTGGTATTCCTAATTCAAATGTAAAGTTTGATAGAGTAAGCCAGAAAAAGTATTCTGCATTTTTCTTGCCTCAGCATGATTTTGTTTGGCATATCTACTGTTCACAGAGGAATTAAAACATTCATACCAACATGCTATCACCCGTCCGCACAGCACTGGCTAGACAGCTGGGCCATGTGGCAAGAACGTATTTGACGTAAGCTTATCATGAAGGCTTATGGCCGCCACGCGCGCAGTGGTTGTAACAATTCGGACTTTGGACAATGTAATCCTATGGGTTGTCTGGGGCCAGCAGAGGCGTCATATCATTATGACAGACACTTGAAGGACTGTTTTATTGGAATAATAGGGTACCGTATGATTTAATATGGTCTAGGACTGTTCAGTCTTCCTTTAACAACAGGTTAAATATTAGTGTTTCTAAACCTTTCTCTTCTCCTGAAGGAACTTCTTATAGGCCTCCCCTCTCCTTTGCTTGTTCTTGATTCGCGGCATTGTCACCGATGAAGACATTATGACACGAATACAGTAATAGTATCAGCCTAATCCACTACGGTGCAATTTGGTTAGAGAAAAGGAAACGTGATTTTCATTGCTTTATCGCAACTACGTTCTGTATCTTGTATCCGGAAGTGTGGAAATCCTATTCTCGGTTATCAAATAGCAAAATTTGGAGGAAATTTAAATCCGAAAGAAATGGACACATAAGATCCAAGAAAGCTAGATGACTTGTAAATAGCTAAGTATTTTAATCATAAATTTAACTACATTATTTAAAGAGTTCATGATTGAGACTATGTTTATTGAGACTTTGTGCTCATGGAAATACGACATGATGAGTAGCAATGTTATTTGACCTGTCAAATAACAGAAAACGAAAGTTGTTACAATATTTAATATAACCATATAAACAAAATTTCAAACATTTCAAACAGCTGGTTAGGTCCATATGGTTCTATCATACGTAAATCCGATACAAAGAAATGGTTAGATAGCTCAGCAAGCTAGCATCTGTTTCTCTCAAACGACTTTAAACTGAGATCTGAAGGAAGAGGTGAGGGGACATCCTGTTGAAGAGAATGATTCCGATTATAACTTCAAGTTTCATGAACTGCCGCGAAACCATCGTCGAAATCACTTACAGCAGAAGGGCACAATGCAGAGGAGTGTGCCGAATAAAAGCAGTTTAAGCAGATCTAGATAAATCGTCTATTGGCCATATAGAAGAACAGACTGAATATTCTTTGATGGGAAGAAGCAGGACGCTTCAAGTTGACTGAATTTAGCTCAATGTAGTCCCAACTCACAGTTTTGCAGTATTTTCAGATAGCCTAATTTATTAATGTCAATGACTCAAGAATCTGTCAATGAGGATTTTGGGAAACATCTGAAAGAGCCAGTTTTTGTGTTTGGGGAACAAACTCAGGAAATTTGAAGCAAACAGGCATACTTACTTTATTAGCCCTGATTGTAATGACTCTTGAACTTTCCAGACTTGGCGGATATTTGGAGTAATCGGTCTAGACTATATGAAATTGAAAATAAAATATACAAAAATTGGTTGGGACCATGTCCATTTCAATGGAGTGCCAAATTTAGACTTTTAGAAATTTTGAAATCCAGTCTACTTGCTATTACAGACAACATTTTTTTTTCTCTGTCTTTGGTTCCTCTATAAACATGTATTATGTTAATTCGTTGGCTGTATGAGTGTATGTGAGTGGGCTGGGAGGTTTCTGCAAGCTATAGATGTACACCCTAGTCAAACTTAGAGAAGCCCCAAAATTCCTTACGAGTCACTCCCAGCATCCTCACGGACTAAATTATTTTATAACAATAATATGTAACACATAATGTAATAAGAATCAAAGAATGATTATAATTTCAAGAATTTAAATTATAATTTCCGGCCGATGGGCGACACAAGTTTCATGGATAATTAATATTTGAACACTTTACTAAGGTTTATAGCAAAAGCACTAATATTCTAAAGGTACATCGATTAAAAAAAAAATAAAATTTTCATCATAATGAGTTTCTATGAATAAGGCCTGTAGTTAATCAACTATAGTTATAATAATAGGATTATGATACGCAGAATTTGAACTATTTCCCCCAGCGAGTCACACCTGGAGAGATGGGAAAGTGATGTTGGAGAAAATGCTACAATGTCAGGCCCAATTTGTATCAGGCATGTCTTTCATTATGTAACCATTGAGTAAGAACCCACATGGGCAGGGAGCAGGGTTAACGATGACAGCTTTAACATGGCCTCACCACGGAATCCCTTGCATCAATGAAAAGTCACTCTTCTGACTAGGGATCGAAGTTTCAGTTTCCTGTCTACCATAAATATACTATCACTGCACACCCTTAAGTAAGTTTAACTTGTGTTTCCTGTCTAAACTTGAGCACGCTCACTTTGAACCTGACCGAGTTTCAATAACCATCTGAGTACAAATCCTGTAAACTTTCTGTATTAATTCCCAAAGTGCGCATGACCCTGTCAAAGTCCCTATATTAAACACTGTTTTCTTTACTAGCATATGGTGGTTCACATTTACAAAGAGAGACAAGTGCGTAAGATGAATGGATCCAAAGGGAGCTCATGACATTTGCTTTCATGTTTAACTCTTGTAATTAATGTAATGCTACCGACAGCATGGCGAGAGTGCTCAGTCATATCAGCTGACTATACCATATATTGCCTCAATGGGCTGGGTGTTGTCTGATCATTTTGTTACAAGTGAGCCTGACCTGAGAAGGTAATGACTAAAACCATCATATGCATTACATGTAGAGATTATAGTTATAGCAATTAAATGCAGTTGTAGCACTACACGAGTTTAAAGTTGTGCTACTGCTAAGTTTAAAGTGAACTGCATCTGTCTATAACCAAAGAGCTGAAAGACAGATGCACATCATTCTATCACCGTTTGTGATTTCTTGAGTTACTATTTGACATGTCTATGAACACAAGGTAGAAGTTGTTAACATATCATGCAAGATTGCAAGCAAAGAAAGATTGTGGACTCCCTCAGAGATCTAAATAATTTTGGTAAACTCACAGGCAAGGAGCTTTGATGGATCTAGATCTTAATAAATCTGTGAGGGACAGGCAGGCAGCCCTTTCAGGCTTTTATAATTCCTAGACATATAATTTTTATAATAATAAACTATTTTGTTTTGTTTTCAGCCTGCATTTTATCAGTGAAGAGCCATTCCATGACAGCATCATGACCATTCTAAACTGCCCATCAACTTCATTATCAGCCTTTATTATCCGGCAGTGTAGAGAGTTTGCTCTGTTTCCAAATGAAAGAACTACATTGCTCTCACACACAGATGAGCTGCAGGTCATGCAGTACTGCTTGGCTTGTCAGAATAAAAAGGTATGTCCAATGTGTTTAATTCCATTATTCTTTCAGTATGAGCATATTTGTCAGTACACTGAGTTGACAACACAGAGAATTATTTAAGTTCTAATTTCACCTTACTTCGCACAACTCCCAACATAATGTTACTCTGTATTCAGCACAGATTGTGATTGCCACAGATTGTGAAAATCTGAAGAAAAAAAATCATGGAAATTGCCCTTGGCATTTGTAATTCTGGAAAATACCTGGTCAGCTGTATTGCAAGATCATGGAAAGTTTGAAATATTTGATTGGCAGTTACACAGTTTTGTTCAGAGCTGCTTTCCCAAATAAGTGGGAGAAAAATCTTGTTGAACATTTGGATAAATTTCATGGGAAAAGAAGTTGTATTAAGTTTTATTGTTAGACCATTTGGACATGTCATGGGAAAGTCATGGATAACAATTTTTTTCACAAGCTGTGGCAATCCTTATTAAGTAAGCCTGGACTGATGTGACCATCCCCATTTCTTGTTTTCAGGAAGGGAAGGAGTTTGATGCTGACCCACATTTGGCCATGTTACTAGTGGACACGCTCAACAAGATGCGGACACAGAGTGTTGAGCAAACAATCTTGGACTTTCACAAAGGAAAGCAAGAACAAGAAACTAGCCCAGCTGATGATAATGACATCAGCAATGAGAAGTGTGTCACACAAGCGGAGGGGTTGGCCAGTAGTATTCAGAATGACGAGGAAGTGAAGACCACTGAGGGGCTAACATGTGGTGTGAATGAGCTGAAATTGCATGACAGCATTGATGGTGATATCTCATCAGGAACAGCGGCTGCGACTCAAGAAATGTTTGAAGAGTATAAAAATGCCAGCAACCACTGCACTGTCTTGGACATGTATGCCAAATTTACAAAAACTCTCTTGGACAGTGAGTCAGAATTATACAAGGCTGTGACCAAGTGCAGCCAGATCTACAAGCTGGAATGCGAAATGAATGGTTATCAAGAAATGCAAGTAGGTGACCCTTTTATTATGGGAATCATAGTCAATGTGACCATTTAAGAATTTGTTATTTGTGATTTTGTCTCTGTGGCAAACTGTGGTCATTTATACTGGTGGGTGTTTTTTTTTTGTTTGGCATTGTAGAAGGAACCCATTTAAGTGGCTGAAATTGCCTGGAATGTTTATTTGTGATGATGGTGGCACTTCTTTGCGGGTAAAACAGCATGGAGACTTGCTTTCCATGATTTTGCCTATCTGAGTTTTGTGTGTCTATAACAGAGTGACACATTATGCACAAGAGAAACATTAATTATAAAATATAATACCCTTCCTTTCACCTGCATTCACTCCTTTTCAGACAAAAGTCATAGGTCTATTAAAGGCCATCAGCAAAGCTGACAATTCCGTCAGCAACCCAGTCTATCATTGCATTGAGAACGATGCTGCTTCTCCAGACCATTTAGAAAGGACAAACAGATCATCACCAAAGACTTCCCACTGCAACCAGTTTTCCATGTCTCCTAAGACTCCCACTACAAAGGACACAGTCACAAGTGCTGGGAATTCTCCACCAGAACCCTCTATAACCTCTAAAACACCAAAAACGCCTTTCTCTCAGTCTCAAAGAAAGGAACTTCAGATGGTAAGATATAAAATGAATTTCATGACTGTCATACAACTAGTGTACCAGATAGTTTGCATGTTGTCAACAGGTTCATCAGTAGGCAGTATGGCTTTTTTGAAAGTCCTATGAAATTGTCAGCTGTTCACAGCAATGTCCATAATTCTCTTATTTTCCGAAAACTGATGATGTAGCCATGATATTTACCATACAAACACACAAACAAGCTGTCATTACAAAAGACTTGAGTCTCTTTCAAATCATGATTTCTCCGTTAAATAATTTCTTGATACAATGTAGTCCATTATCAGGAATGATTTATTAAGCAGTCATTACTGTATCTGCCATTTCAACCAGCTGTTTGTGCAAGATCTGTTTCGGTCCTATCTGCACCTCCTAGTCAACTCCCGCAGCCAGCATGCCTTAGCCAGAGTTTTCAACATTCCTGATCGAGGACTAGATCATGATGCTTTCACACACCTGAAACACGAAGCCTCGAACTGTGGACTTTCAATGTATCAGGTAAAGTTTGTTATGTGTTATCCCATGCATGTGAAATATTGAACAGGAGAAAGTTTATTGGAAGGACTTGGGAATCACATGCTCTGATCTCATTTGGCCAGGGGACCTGCCTCACAACCATTCAGATTTTACTCTTAATTTTGTTTTAACAGCGATGTGCACAGGATTCAGCAGAATGACAGTTACAAAGTGCAATGATTTCCAATTTCATTACTCCTAGTTCATGATTTAAAAGTTCTCTATGGTAAATTACATCTTGTGAATAACTGCTCTAATTATCCTGTATTTTTGTTTTGCACATTCAATTAGCTCTTAAGATTTGGTACTTGTGTGTTAAAAAGCATGTGATTTGTGCAGACACTGTCATCCTTCATGATGCGCATACACCTGGGAGGTCGAGGATATGCACCGCAGAGTGACAACCCGTTGATGATGCACGTGAAAGGCCTGGGTTCGCTTCTTGACATGACCCAGAAACTCCAGACTATTACAGAGGAGGTCCCAGAGCTAAGGTCAGAAGATAACACTGGACTGGATTAACCCATAGAGTGTCAACAAAATATTCTGTCTCTTACTGTTCACTGTTCATGTAGGCTTTAAGCAGCCAGTAGCAGAAGCTCTTTTGCTATACAATAGCTTTATAAGGGAGGGAATCAAGGTACAAAAGAGGTGAGGGTCAGAATACTTTAATAGAAATTACGGATAAGGGTGAAAACAGTGATAACAAAAAGGTATGATGATAGAAACCAACCTGAAAACAGAGGGCATGTCGATAAATAGGTTAGGGTGTAGTTAAAAGACTCATTCTACACAGAAGTTTAGATATGGCCATGACCACACTCAGTGCTGTTAAGATTCAAGACATTTCAGAGCAGTCTATTGTATGATTCATTTGGCACATCAAAACATTCATAAATTCTGCATTATAAAATGAATGATGATTTGGTATGAAATTTATAGAGAAGGGATCCATCAGCAGAAAGGAGGAGGTCCTTGAACTTGGACATGGGGCTTCTTCAAAATGCACATTTGATCCACATAATTATGACTATTGGTTTCTCTTGTACTGGAGAGAAAAATTGATTTTATTGAAAAAGTTTAATTGCAAACAGAAATACGGGCTTTTACATAAGTAACTGAATTTCAATTTTTAATTATTGTACGAAATTGTGATGTCAGCCCAGCCTGGGACATGTATATGCTGGCTTGTTGGTTTGGCTTTTGGAAGAGGCCAACTTGAACTACAGTATGAAAAATGATTGTGATGGAGTCCCATCCCTGAATTTAACGTTTTGTTGCACTAAACTGTCTATTTTTCATGCTTCCAACTTACAATATGACATCTCACTTTTCAGACCTGCATGTCGGCGAGTGGTGAATGTCATCAAAAATAATCTGATACAGTGCAAGAGCGGGAAGTTCCCTCGCAGCATTGTGGAACCCGTTTCAGAAGAGATCCACAACACTTTAGCAACAATCATCCAGGAGAGTGAAGCTCTGGCAGCGAATAGTCCAGAAAGGGTATGTGGAGTGAAACATTGGTACTCACAGGATGAGATGTGACTTGCACTCACAGCATTCACACTTCTCACTGGCTGTTTGATCGTAACTAGATTTGGTGTGGTCTAGCATCAATTTAAATGATGTTTTACTTACAAGATAAAAGAGTACATCGTGAATATATGTGAATGTACTGGTACATTATGAACATGAGTGAATTTAGTGGTTATAATGCTTTAAATGTTCATGTGCTGTCCCATTGTACCAGTATATTGTATTTTGCCCATGCACCACAGTTATGGTCTGAGCTTATTCTTAAGAAACTTGTTAAACATGTTACCCAAGGAACATACAGTGGAACTTTGTTAAGGCCCTTGCCTAACATACTTATATTCAACAGTCTCAGCAACTTTTTTTCTTATAACAAGCACTTTGGATAACACAAAACTTCTGATAGCACACTGTTAGTAGATCAGTTCAAAGGATGGTTGTGTTATGAGAATTTCACCGGAGTTAGCTCAACTGGTGTCAGTCCCCAACATTTAAGCAAGAATAGAAGGTGTATATATATGCATGTTTGTGTGAAATCTACAACCCTTGACATTTTTTCTTTGATATTTTAATGTCCTCACTTCTTCTGACAGGCCATCAACAGTGGAGGCAGTGTGCTGGGTCGCCGATGTTTCCGCGTGCTTCACCAGTTCCTTGACAGATTAGCGCTGGCAGTGTCACCCCTCGATCTTGAGCTGATGGGTGATGTAAAATTTTCCACCCAGTCTCCCACCAGATTTCCTTGCCTGCTCACACAGTTCAGGTGCTTTGTCTGCCGCATTTCTATAAATGTCTTTGTCAATTTAGAGGGCAATTCCAGCAAAATGCCACATCAGTTATGCAAATATTTGAAAAGCTTTGGCTTGATGGCTGTCAGTTTTGGTTGTTTCTAACAGTCAACATATTCTTTAAACATAAACTGAAACTTGTTGCTGTATGGTCAAAGCTTTCCAGAGACTTAGTATTTATTCTGTTGGAATTGCCCTGTAGACAAACAGTCTGTGCCATGTGGTCAACTTTTTAGAAGACTTGAGATTTTTATAAACTGGCAGCCCAGACTCTGCACTATTCTAAATAAAAAAGTGTGGCGGAAGATGTTTCATATTTGAAGTTACAACTTAATGAATTACAAAAGTCAGTCTTGTGAATGACTGGATTTATTTTTAAGACTATAAAAGTTAGGAAAACTGGGAAATGAGGTGTTGGGTTTTTTTTCCCTGTTATATGTTGAAATTAATTGCTTTATTTTACAAGAATAATGCGTGGATGTCTTTTGAATCATTTTAATAAATTTTGAAAATGCTTAACATTGCTGAGCATTTCACAAAGCAGATCTTAAGCTGCAGTTTGAGCATTACTGTCCAAAGGTAAGCCCCATCTACAACTAACAGTGAAAACATCCTCACTTAGATAGAGTTGCTTTCATTTTTAAAAACACTGAATATTATTATCTCAACTGTCTTTTCTGCAACATTCGGAGGAATGGTAAACTAGCTTTTTGCAAAATTTCTATGCAGTATGAAATATTTTACTTGTGAAATTCAGAAAAATAGCGCTCAAATGCATCTTGCAATTGAATTAAAATTAGTCAAGTGTCTCATGTGCCACTCCTCTGCTTTGATACTCTGAATGGGCCTTTAAGCGCTATATGAATTTTCAGTGATATTTATTAATACCTGTTCAGATCTCCATCAATCATGGATGTGGAGGAAGAGGCTGATGAATCTGGAAAAGATAAAGCAAAGAACATCTCACTCCCCAGCACACATGGAGCACCCCAGTGCTTTGTAAGTATGCGACAAGTACATTCACACTTTTTCAAATTACTAGTCTGACAATCTGCTTGGTGGATCGGAATGTAGAGATATAAGAAATGGAACAATGTGAAAAGCTTTGTGTATTTAGTATCTTATTTTTGATGTGAGGGAATTGCTTAAGGAAAATATTACATGCAGTCTACTTCAAACAATTTTAATCTTCAAAATCACATCTTCCACTACATTACAGTTTTGCCAAACACCTGAAAATTGTGGATGAACGGGGACACTTGACTGCATCACTTTTACAATTATAAGTTTATTCCGCTCTCATTCAGTTGCGGTAAAGCTTAGGCAAATGTATTTGCTACAATCAGGACAATTTTTAGATAAGACTGATTCTTTAAAGTTGTTTCTTCTAACCCTGAATGATTATAAATTCTGTAAGCATGTACTGATATTGATAATGTGTAACACTGGGGGGGACAGTATCCAAAGATCTCAAATACTGTTGCCCTACACTCCACAGGTGTCCTCAGCCTTGTATATGGACAATGATGCCAGCGCTGACTTGGTACTCACTCAAAGAACAATGAGTGCTATTGAAGTCCTTCCAAGGTAATTAAGTTGAGTTACTTTTGAGTTGAGCAGTATAGGCATGTGATATTATTTGTTTGACTATGATCTGTTGAAAAAGGGTGGTCTTCCATACACTACAACTATTTCATGCAATCATTTCTTTGTCCTTCTAAGAATATTTGTCTGTTTTTCTCTCCTCACTTGACTGTTGCTGATACTTTGATACTTTACCTTTTAATGAGTAATCCTGTGATGGCAGCCTGCAGGTTTAGTCATAATAACTTTACCTTTTTATGTGTTCTTTGCGGTGTGATAGTCACTCAATTTTTTTGTGTGCTGTTAGATGCAAGAAAGATTTTGGCATGGTGATAATGCACTAAGTAACAGCTCCTGAGAACAAAAATGAGCATTACTGGCTATCTGCCAAACACTGAAAATGTTTCTATATTGAGATTGATAAATATACAGTGTATTTTGGTCAATAGAAAGGTTTACACAGTTTCCATGACCAAAGGAAAATATTTATTTCAGATAAGATGTAGAAATGAGGTCCAAACAAAGTTCACATTTCATTGACATTTGTTGCATATGAATTGTTCCCAAAGGGAAAAGAATTCATTGTGACTGGATCTGTGACAACTTGTTTTGTAGATAGTTGATTGACTGTTGTTCAACAGACTCTGTTCCCGATGATCCAAGAGTTATATAGCACCAGCCTTTCTGATCTATGGTAATTTGTAATAGCTGTTGGTGTCTTTGCTTGGAGTAGTATCACTGTGCAGCATGTAAATATTATGCCTTTTATGAAAGATATTATTAATATGCCTTCTGTTTTGTTATTCTCAGTAAGACAGTTGTTCACCCAAGAGCAGACAGTCCGACCAGCGGAGAACAGAGCTTAGTGAAGACCACCACTTCAGGCAAACGCACCACTGGGTTGGCAAATGCTGGTGATGTTATCAAAAAGGGTGCCCAAAGGAAGGGAGGCAAGAGATCTGTCAATGCATGCACTGACAAAGAAAATATGGTGGCCTCCCTTGCACAAGCTCAGCCAGGTCTCAAGAAACGAAAGGAGAACAACTCACAAGAGATAGAATCTTCACCTAAATCCTCAAAACGAGGATATGGTGTGGAGACTAAAAATGATACCTCAACGAAATCCACCAAAACTTGCAGGAGGCGCCTGCTGCCCCAAGTGAAAGGTCAAGCAAAAATAACTGGGTTTTTCCGCATTTAATATGGGTCATGGATGGGATATAAGAGTATTTAAAAAATCCCCAATGATTCAGCATTATCTAGAAGACCTGTTAAGCATTATGATATTGTTTTTTTGTGATAGCTTTATGTCTGATATATTTATGATACTATTTCATCGTCTTTGTTGCTGTATGCCTCACTTAAATCAGACAGGCCACAAATTAAGTGATGGAAATCTGGCTAAGACAGCCAGATCTTTGACCTAATGATATTCACTCACATTTGAGTGGAATCCTTAACAGTGTGGTTTTGCCATGAGCGGTCAGTGGATTAGATCATTTGCCTTTTTTCCTCTACTTAGAACTCCCTCATTAACTTGTCTTCCTGCTTGTCCTCCTCAAGATCATCCCCCAATAATTAAACCATATTTTGAAGGTGTCAGCACTGGCAGCATCTCTGATACTTTTACACTAATTCACTCAGAATGTCTGTGAGGATGTGCACAACTTCAGTCATTTACTAATCTGTCTAAAAGGAGCATTTCTTGCATGACAGATTAGCAGCAAAATTATGAATTTATATTGTGGGTTACTTTTCAGTGTTCATTGTAGGCTTGTGAAATACCATTATTTGGGTAAAGTGGGAAGTACCAAGTTGATGCAGGGATGGAACTTGTTCCGATATTATCGGAATTCCGACATTTTTTTGCGGTCGGGAAAAAAAATGTGTCGCGCCGACTTTTACCGCGGCGAAAGGTTTTGACAGCGTGCCGGAACAAGAAATTAATAAATTTTTAAGTCGAAAGTTTTTCTGAGCGTTGGTTTTAGACTCGGTGGCCTGTTTAGCCGTCGGTAGGCCAAACTTCCGAATTTTGGCTTACTGTTTTTTTTTTTCCTCATCCGCCAATTTCATTTTCGAATTTGGCCTGCACGTCCTCGTGAACTGGCATATGATCTCCGGTGCCCTAACTTAAATGCTAGCCTGTAAGTGTAGGCCTAGTGTGGTGCGATTTTGTGTTTAGTATTAGATCTAGTAGCTAAGTGTCAGTTCAGGTGGATTATCGCAGGGAATTCAAGGAGTGGGGCACATTTCAAGATCTAGACTAGTCTAGATCTAATCTAGGTGTGTGAATTTCTTTTTCATACCACATGTGAAATGGCAACCAGGTCTAATAAAGAACCAGAGTTAGTCCATCGCGGAGACATTTGCGAAAGTGAGATTGACACCGGGCATCCACGAGTCAAAAACAAATTTAAATGGGAATGGCTTGTGGAAAAGGACAAGTACGGCGATTTTCTTTCGGACTATGTGAGGAAATGTAAAGTGAAAAGAGAGGCATGGTGCACAATATGCAAATGCACTCTCACGTATGCTGGTGCTGGTAAAAAAGTTTTGAAGGTTCATGCCTTCATGCTGATAGAGATAGCAAGAAGCATAGCGATAGGCGAGCAAGTCTCCAACATGCTCAAGCATTGCCGGCAGTGTTCCACAACCTAAAGAAATTGGAAGCAGCTGATAATGTGAAAGCCATTGGCAAAGAAAGAAGTCGTTTATGGTCAGTCTCCAAACATTCCCGTGTGGAAGTATGTTTGAATTATGTGGTTGTTTTGTTTACATGTGTATATTGTTATGTTTATGTTTTCATTTATTTATTCAATTTATATGAATTACAGTAATTGGAGTTTTAGACCCGCGCATTTGACCGCTGCATAAAGGTTCCTACATTTTTTTGGTGACCTAGTTCCATCCCTGTTGGTGTTATTTTGTTTGCATGGTGTAAGCAGACCTTTGTTGTGATGTGAATAATCTACAGAAATGAACAATACTGTTTTCAGCAATCAGAAACTGGTATATTCAAATTTTTTTTTCTTTTGTGACATTTCAAGATCATTGATGTCATTTTTTTTTTCCAAACATTGATTGTTGTGGCATTGCCAGAGTTATTCAGCTACAGAGCTGAGATTTTCACTATAGGTTTACCATATTTTCTTGTGAGAGATCTTTAACAGTGAAGGTTTTGAATTTTTTTTTGGTCACCTCTGCATTTGTTTTTTATCTTTGGCAGATAGTTAATGTCACAAAAGTTTGATTATAATAGAGTATAGAAGCAGGCACTAAGTTTTATGGTTGATAATCATTCTGTGCTGCTGATCAATATTTGTAAGTCAGCTTGTTACACATCTAATTTGGTTGTGGAACTACCAAGTCATATTTATTTAAATTATACTTATATAAAATGTTTGGACTTTGAAAAGTCTGGTTGCATACTGTTTTTATGCTAGCAATTTTGTAAAAAAGATTTGTGATAAATAGAGATAATTGTCACTGGCTTAAATCGTTAATTTCAAGACCATGATGAAGTTCATTTAAACCTTGTGCACATATGCAGTTACAAGTTTTAATTTAATGAGAAGCTTTTATTTTTTAAAATATTTTTTTATTGAAGGAGTTGGCAAAACAAAGTGTTTACCAAACTTTCTCATCCGGTAAACCATTCCTGACTTTTTACATCTCATTGGTTAATAAGTTGATCAGAAATTGTGGAAAAAAAAAAGTTTATTTTTATATCAAAGAAACAAAAATAGAGTTTACTTTTATATGAACTGACAATATTTGCAAATTTTAGAACACCACTGGTTTAAAGACCATGATCTTTCATATTTTATTCCATAATTTATTGCAGTGTTAATGTTATGATGCATTTATGAGCTCAAACCTTGACATGGTTAGTTGTTTTAATGAAATAAAGTGTGAACAACTGTGATCATTATGTTTGTTTCTTTCTTTCATTATTTGCTTCTCTCTCTTTGGTTTTCTCTTATTATTATTTTGTAATTTGAAAAATGCTGCCAATTTACAGAAGAAGACTGTATACGCCAAAATCATAATTTTATAGGAAACACAAAAACCCTCTCTTACTATGAGTTCCTGTTTGTCGGTTAATTAATGGCATATATATATATATAGCCAGCTGTCTCATAAATTATAAAAGATATGAGAAAATAACCTGGGGTGACAAGATGGCAGACACTAAGCTCTACACTTAAGGCGCCAAAGGAAAATTTTGATCTCATTTGTGTATTATGTCTTTATCCCATAAAAACGACAGAAGTGTCTGTGTAGTTTTCCCTGGCTGTGTCTTTGTGCTATCATATTTTTGTTTTTGTTAGTGTGGGTTAGCATATTTTGTGGCAGATAATCATCAGAAATTCATGGTATTTTCAGCTCCATCACGTGACCTAGGAAATCTTGCTCACACGTTGGTTTGTTTACATGCTCTGCTTATGTATGATTACTCGTCACTTCTCAAAATATCCTAGCAATCCCTAGATCACATGGTGTAACTGACTCGTCTGAGAATACCTCATTCATGGTATTTATCTCACTGTGGGATTTTATTAAAAGTATTTTAGTGAGTGGTAAGAATACCACCACCCCTCCCCTCCTCTAAATATCTGGCTTTGCCATACAGGCGAGGTATTTTGAATAGCTGACAGTATGTTATAGTAGAGCAGTTGCCCTGTTCCAAACAAAAGGAAAAACAAACCTCGTAATTTAGAAAATCTGGGATAGACGTTGCCTCCATCATTGAGGGCAGTTGAGAATTCTGTGTTATGACACACACTATATGCCCCTGTATAAAGGATTTTGTATTGGAGGGAAAACAGAAAGGATCCCACTGTTTGCTCTCAAGAACTAGGGTTTTTTTTTATGTTTTTTTAATGACCCAGTGCAAGACTACCTACTGTATATTTCTGATCTGGGATCAGTGTTTTGTCTTTTCTTTTATTACCCTGAGGCAACTCTGGTTGCTCTTGACAGGAAGTTCTTTATTACCACCCCTGGTCTCATCATGATTGATAGAATCGCCTCCCTTTTCCCACGTGCAATCTGGGCATGGTGGATTTTCCCTGGTGTGGATGATTACTACTCAAAAAGTTTGTTAGTAATTGCAGCTGCAATCTCATTCAAATAACACATGGACTTAAAACATGACATGGACTTTGTGCCCCACCTTTTTTTTTTTTTTTTTGCAGTTGTTCAAAGTCTAGGTCCTTTCATTTCAACCACCTTTGACTGTCTCAAAATTATGATCATCAGTCAGTCAAGTTGCAANAAACATGACATGGACTTTGTGCCCCATCTTTTTTTTTTTTTTTTGCAGTTGTTCAAAGTCTAGGTCCTTTCATTTCAACCACCTTTGACTGTCTCAAAATTATGATCATCAGTCAGTCAAGTTGCAAAATTTTTTGTAATGTCAATGAGAATGACAATTATAGGTCAACCTATACACAAAACAGAAGTGTCGTGAAATCTTTTCTGCCCCTTCATCCCCTTTTCCCCTTTGCCCAAAAAAGTAGAACTCATTTGAAATAACCCTACCTGTAGCAGGGCAGTATGTAACTATTCTACTGGATCCCGTTCCCCTCCCCACTCCTCGCAAAACCATCACTTAGGGGCCCCCGCCCTCATGTATCAGCTCTTAATTCTTTTCTCTTTATTCAATTTTCTTTTCTCCTTGGTTCTTTGAGGGCCCTGGCCCCATCCCTCCTCTCCCCTCCCTTCCGGCACAGCATTGCATGGATACTAGTTATGGAAGACAACAACTGGATGCTTCATTACAATTATGCATTTAATTTTATCATATCCAAAATTCAACTTAGGCTTCCTTAGTTTGATTTGTTGTAGATGGCAGAACAAAAATGGACTGCGGGCCTGTGGGGGAATACAGCAAAACCAAGTGGATAGGGAAGGCTCAAAGTAAAATAACAATAGTTTTGTGTTATTGCACTTCCATATTTTTATGTACTTGTATTAAAATATACTTTGGGCCTTCCCTATCCACCTGGTTTTGCTTGTTGTAGATGCTTGAAAATGGTATGTTGATAAGGTAACCAGTGAAACCAATCACGAGTTTCCCACATAATGGCCTGGCCAAAAAAGCCACTGCACTACAATTGAATTTTTGTTGTTGAAATAAACAATATTTTGAGTCCGACCGAAGAATGTAAGACTGGCCTCTGAAATCACAGTCTCTTATTGTAAACAACAAAAATGCAGTCTTTGCTTATCTAAGGATACAGTTCCGGCCAATGGAAGAAAACAGGTGTCACTAAACTATGGGGACCCTTGTAGACCTGCAGAAGACTGCACAGCATCTCTGCATAAACGAAAAACGAAGAAGTACAAGAATGAAAACAACATCCTTCTTCCTTGTCAATTTTAAAGTTTTTTGGTTTGTTTTTTTTTCCACAAGTACACTGACAATCATCACCTCCCACCCCCCCTTTCCTCCTCCTATTCCCAGTCCCACCCAAACAACCTCTCTCCACACCCACCAAAAGCTTGAGTGAACGCTCTGCCAGGTCAGTGGTGTCAAAGCAAGTGTGGGGTTAGAGACAACACAGGCAAAACGCAATATCGGGCGACAACCTGGTCTGATATGAGGAAACAGCCATCCATCATGCACCAGAACAATAACTAAATAGAGACTATACTTATTAGGCTACTACGATGGTAACATACGCCTTACCCAATAATAAATGATGTCCTGGAGGAAGCAGTGTTAAGCCAAGAGAAAGTTCAGGAGGTGGAGGGGGCGGCGGCTGGATTAGTGATGATATTATTGGTGCTGCCGTTGAAGATGGATTGAGAAGACTCGGGTGGAAACGAGGTGGACACACCTGTTGTACTATGCGCTCACCCTGTGACACCCCACAAGAAACAGTTTGAAAGGTACCGTACACAAGTTCCATTACCTGGAAAGGTTTGAGGTTGAGGAAAAATATCCAAGTACAGTATTGTGCGGTAAGTACTTGTACAGTAGGCGCCGTCTCTTTCAAAATATAAAATTAATTTTATAAGGCCTATGTATTTAGATGTCTTCTCGTCAAGATGAAAAAAAAAAAACAGAAGAAAAACAAACAAAAATAAGAATAATTTGGTGCTACTTGTAGGAAACAAAAAAAATGCTAGCCAGAATAAGAAACTACAGCTGGCAAAACATGCCACAGTCCTTGGCCTTGTCTCTGAAGATATAGGTCTACACCTGCGCACTCATGATAAATGGCTTTCTTGGCGGGTGAGACTCGTTTTAAAAGAAACAGTTTTCCATTATCCCATCTTATTCTCATCGTTTTAAAAAATATATATTTTATGGCATTTTTACGTCAAGCACACTCCGACGAAGAAATCCCAGCGTTCAGTAACCAGTTATCGATCAATTTGCAGAGATTTCAAAGATCTTAGAAAAAACTCAAAATGTTGCGTCGTTTTTTTGAGAGGAACGTTGTTCGAGTTTAGATTCATTGCACATAACTTTAACTTTGAACAGTTTCAACACCGGGAGTGTAAAAGTCTACTTTTGGCGATCTCTTTTATGACCATGTGCATAAACGTTACATACTGCAGTAACTACGGGAAACTCCTATAACATTAGTAATGTTCACTATAATCAATGTAGTAGCCTACATTTATAAACTTATGGATTGGGTATACGCCACTGGAGAAATATTTTGTTTAAAGCGCACATCCAAAAGTCACGTTGATAACTTCAGTTAAATTATTCGACACCAACTCTGCATCAAAAGCATCATGATTAGTTAGATTTAAAATCTACACACATCCAAATTATATACTATACTTTCTTTTGATCTTGAGAATATAAAATCCAATTACAGCCAACATCAGTGCACAGTGCACAGCATACCGGTACAATGTATATGGAAAAGTGAGTCCATATTCCAGTACTTCATACATGGATGATTCACTGTTATACAACTCAACAAACACATCAAACGTACAAACTCTTATTTATGAATCTAACTTCTTGGAATCATCACATGACAATGCTGCATGTTGGAAATACGGTACCCTCAAATGACTTTCCAATTTTTTATCCGTCACTAGCAGACGTAGTCTAATCAGCCAAAATGGAGTTCAGTCCAGACGTCACCGGTCTCCTAATCTCTACGGCCACCCTCTTCACGGTCCTCCTAATCACCCAGTCGCCGCCCCTGGCCCAGTGCCAGGTGGTCATCGACCCCACTGTTCGCGTGAATGTTACCTTTGACAACGGTTTGGATGCCGACTTGGTCACCTTGCTGGTTGACATGCACAATGTGTACAGACGGGAGGAGTTTGCTGATAACATGAATAGACTGGTGAGGGAGAGACAGAGACTGGAGAGAGAGAGAGAGAGAGAGAGAGAGAGAGAGAGAGAGAGAGAGAGAGAGAGAGAGAGGGAGAAAAAGTAGCCAGGNGGGGGGGGGGGTCGACAGCATGCATTATGATGTAGGCCAACTCGGAACAAGAACGCTATGTTATGATTAGACTAAGGCAAAAGTAAGATTAGGTTACGATCTTTATTATATTTTTAAATACTTAGTCACACTGCCCCATCAAAATAACACCCAATTTAATTTCTCAAGTTTTGGCAGTCATCTGGTTTCCTCTACCCATCTTTCTTTACCTTTTAGAGTCCCACATAAATGTGTGGTCATGCCAATCGCGATAGTTGATTTCATCAGTCAATAAGTGATGTCACGGTACTTTTTGTGTGTTTTGGGGTTTTTTTTCACTCTCTGAATCTTTGTTGCAGACATGATTAGAACCCCTCCCCCCCCCCTCTTCCCCCCTCCTTTGACACGTGTAAATATATATACTATATCCCCTAAACAGAACCATATTTTCCCCAGGAGTGGTCGGAGTTCCTGTCCTATCACGCCACCCAGTGGGTGAAGATCTGCGAGTTCAAGCACCAGACCGATCCTCCATGGGGAGAGAACATGTACCGCAGCGTCTTCAAGACGAGTTTAGACAACACCATCAACAACGGCCTGCTGGCCTGGCACCTGGAGAAATACAACATCATGCCCAGCGCTGGTGGGGTCGACTGCTGCTCTCCTACCAAGCAGACGTGTTGTCTTTACACACAGGTCGGTTTGATTTACAAAAAAAAAAATGGCGTGTTATCTCTATACGCAGGTCGGTTTGATTTACAAAAAAAATTATGGCGTGTTGTCTCTATACGCAGGTCGGTTTGATTTACATAAAAAAAATTATGGCGTGTTGCCTCTATACGCAGGTCGGTTTGATTTACAAATATGACGTGTTGTCCTTGTCTGTTCACGAAGTTCAGTCTGGTTTGCAGAGACAACAGGATTTTATGGGTGTCAGTTTGATTTACACACGTACAAGGCTTCAGCGCAGAACACATTTTCATACTGAACACCTGGGAATGGTGGTGGTGGGGGGCACTCATATTTCAGTCATCTTTTGGGGATCAACTGAAATTTTGATGTGTGTCATCAAAACATTCCTTAGCCTGTAGACACTTCATGGGCAATGTCTTATATCTCTCCCTGAAAGTTCCATCTGGTTTGTTTTTTTTTTAGTAATCTTTGCTCATGACTAAGCGCAGACACAGCGTTCAGTACGGCCGAACGACCGCTAGTAGTACATATCCGCAATGCAATGAGCTCATTGACCACTTTGGACGAATGGATGAAAATCAAATTGTACAGTATAGAGTCTGGATTGTGAACAGTTCTCCATTTTTGACTGTTATTTAATGTTACTGGATGTTTGTCGTTGATTTGTAGACCGGATGAAGATGGGTTGATCTCATATCACAGAAGTCTAAACGGTTTCCGACATAAGGGCTCATGTTGGTTTTCCCGCCAAAATCATGCAATTCCAAAACAGATTAAATCTTGGCAAAGATAAACCTTTTTATCAGAAGACGTTAGATTATCATTAATATTTTTGTTGTCTTTGTAGCTGGTATGGGCTTCAACGGAGTATGTGGGCTGTGCCATCACCCAATGTCCTCTGCTACGAGGAGAAAATAAGAAGTTTGACTACCAGAATGCTTGGTTCCTCGCTTGTTACTACTACCCACCGTAAGTCATGCCGTTGCTTTGCCGTTTCTATTACTGAATTCCAATCACTGTAACTTAACCCTTTACTACCTTCTTTTCTTAGTTAAAACACTGACCAACACTCATTCACTTACAGCGAAATCGAGCTGCATCGTCTATGCTGAGTCGTTGTCCTAAGGGAAGTATAGCCATTATGTTCACCTCTGACGTTACGCAGCGTGCGAGAGTGGGTAATTTCACCGAAAAATGTCAGTTCAGATAAGGCTCAATTCACTAAGGAAAAACGCCCTAGGATCAAATTTAGCCTAGTTCCATGAAAATTGAGTAGTTTTCAATTTCTCTTGGGTTTTGAAATTGGCATTAGATTCTGATCTTCAAAATCAATGTAAACTGATGTGAAATTTAGGCTGAAAATTAAAGCTCAGATCAAGCATCCGAAATAACTACTGTACAATTCGGATCCAGTGGCCATATGCATAATCCTTAAGTTAGTTAACGTAATACGGTAACCACGGGAAACTCGCAAAACATTAGAAGTGTTCACTGTAGTTAACGCAATACATTAATTAACGTGTGGATTATGCATATAGCCACAGATCAGCTCATGGAAAATAATATTTTATTGCGTTACGATAAAGTTGACATGAACTGAACTTAAATTCACGCACTCCGTTCATAAGTATAATTTCAATTCTGCCCAACCCTGGCAGCGTGGCTGTCTGGCTTCTTACTCATAATCTGAGGACTAAACTATCAATTCCGAGGGTTATAGGTTTGGCTCTGAGTCGCACGGCCTACCTTGTTGTGTTCTTGCAAAAGACACTCAACTCTCTCATGTCTTTATTGGGCATGGAGCTCGAGCAGGGAGTTGTGGGGAAGGGGGGTGGGGAGGGACTATGGCGTTGCACTGCGAACTAATTCAATGATTTTGTTATGTACCTCAATTATGATAGTGTATACTGATTTCTTTTCTGTGTTGAGTATAATGAATGAAATGTAAGCACTGTGTTGCATCGTAAAATAATTACCCTGCTGGATCAACAGAAATCCTATTCCCCCCCCCTTTTTCTGACCATTGTGATAGACATTTTGTTGGTTTTTTTTAACATAAAAGTTCTTCTTTGATTATATGTCATATTTCACACCCAAAAAAATCCGCACTGTTTTCACCAGCATATTCTTCAAAGTTAGTGCAGCTCAGATGTTTTATAATGAGTTTACCATAACTGTGTGAACGAAGTTTGCCATCGTTTTAACCAAAATGATCTGGGGCTGTGTGCATAATTCTTGCGTTACTTTGCTCACTGCGTTAACTACGGTGAACACACATGCTTTGAGTCGAGAGTTTCATCCCAAAAGTGGTTACCGCAATGCGTTAACTGAGGCAAGGATTGTGCATAGGGCCACAGGACCTGTGAATTTAGAGTGCACAGTTTTATGTGTTCATTCTCCCTTCAGCGGTAATGTCCTGACCCAACAACCGTTCGAAACAGGCAAGGGAGTGTGCACAAACTGTAGTGCGACCAACCCGGACTGTGACCGGGGCCTCTGCTACTTCGGTGAGTAGTTGGTTGATTGGTTGATTGGCTGGCTGGCTGGCTGGCTGGCTGGTTGGCCGGCCGGTTGACAGGCAGCATACATAGCCTACTGTAGCGGTTTGTCCAACTGATAGACTCACAAGAACCCAAAAATAATTTTCGTAGATTAGATTAAGTCCATGCAACTTTTGCGTGGAGCATAAAAACAAATTGCATCACTTGTACATACTGTCAATATACATAGGTAGAACTGATGAAGATGAAAAATTTACCAGTGCATCAAGCCCACCGAAACCTGTCATCACTGTAGTCCATTTTGCAGATGACGGGAGAGGAATATCAATATATCTATTTTCATCAGCCTATGAAACCGGGGCATGTCTGACCTTTCACCCGCTCAGGCGCTCACGGAGAACATCATGGATACGTTTGTGGTTCATATCGCACCTGTTTAATTTTTTTGTATGATATTGCCTCTTGTTTTCAATATCACGTACATAGGCTAAAAGGCTTGTAAAAAAGCAGAATGTTGTTTTTTTTTCTTCTGAATTTTAGTGATTCATTGCAGCTTCCAAATAATGACAAACCTTATCTTCAGTGACAACGTTCCGTTGAAACATGACATTTCCGTGAACAGTAGTGAATTTTTAACGGATTCTGTTGACAATAATATTGTGTATTAATTTTGTCAGCAGTCTTAGAGCATTGGTGGATCCCGGGAAGAGGGTGGGGGGAAATGCTAGTGATCCCCTCCCCTACCCCGAATTTTTCTGTAACTACTATGAAAGAAGGGGACGGGGGTGTAATGTTATTTCTCTTTTAATATGAAGGCTAGAGTAGCACATTGCATATCTGATACGCTGGATGTGGGAAGAGTCACTTATGTGAGAAGACCTCCCTTGTTTGTGTTTCTTTCTAGATCTGCCTCTGATAGGCCTAATCCATTTTTCTTATGCCCATACTTTGGCTTTCTCTAACAACGGCACCGATTTAGTCGAAATATCGATATAGTCCATGGTTTGTCTATGACTAAATGAACTGTATCTTTATCGTTGCGGTGCTGTCCTTCGACATTGCCCAATTCTTATGCTACTCACACGCTCGTATTATATGATGTTTTTCCTCTTGTGTTTTCCAGATGAAACCAGATGTGGGTCTGGCTGAAGAGGCGTGGCCTCATGACACATATAATTAATTAGGATCATATTATGATGTCATAATTATAGAACAGACATAATTATTTAATTAGTTACTGCTTGTGATTGTGCACAAGCTATGATTGCAGAAACTGCGAATTTAAAAATCTAAGTGTTTAACACTTCCATAAACTATCACAAAAGATTACTTGAACTATAGAGGTTTATTAGATTATGGTGCAGGAAAGGCAGCACAGATTTCAAAACAATTTTTGTCATGAGAAATAAAGTATCTCATTGAGATGCTTGTCTGATTTGGCTGAATATTTAGAACTGTCTTCACCTGTGTTTGCGAGTAAGTAATTGCAGAATGAGAAGAATGGCTGGATATTGCTGACTATCAAGCACAAAGCTTGTTAGAAAAATAGCATCTCACAGCACTGAATCCATTACTTCTGAATTTCCGTTTAAATATCTCTTTAACAGTCTTCGTTTAGCTAACTAGTCATTGTTTTTGAAGAACTATTCCAATACAGTGGTTTCCCAAGAAAATGTCTGGTAACTAACTAGAAGAAATGCTTGTCATAATATCCTGTTGAAGCAGGATATGGTCACTGTGCTTTGACAAAGGCGTGTACAGTACAAGTGTTTCACAACTAAATCAATGACACAACATAAACAGAACTGTACAGTACATGTGTTTCACAACTAAATCAATGACACAACATAAACAGAACTGTACAGTACAAGTGTTTCACAACTAAATCAATGACACAACACAAACAGAACTGTACAGTACAAGTGTTTCACAGCTAAATCAATGACACAACATAAACAGAAGAAAAGCAATAAGAAAACAAAATAGGCTGTAATGAATTATGTTTATTTAGTGAAATGAATCTTCCAATCACGTTCAGCCACACCTAGAGGGTGTTTCCCACGCCCTCATTTGAATTTTTCCTCATGCATTCTGTACACTTTTAACAATGCAAAAACAACAATACGGCAAACACAGGTAAAAAGCTTTCAGTAATGGTAATAATAATAATAATTGTGTTTATTTATACAAGCAATGAAGATTGCTACTTCACAAGGAAAAGCACAGGATGTAAAGGTGAAAAATGATTGCGAGTTACAAACTTGTTACAAATGGAAATGAGTACACAAAAATTATTTACATCTTTTTGACAACTGGCAGTCGCATTTCATCAACATGAAAAAAAAAAAAATTCAAAACCCTACCAAAGCTACACCTGAGAATTTTTGCTGTTTAAGGTAATGTTTAGAAATAAAACTCTGTAAGACTAGGTTATATAATATGATGGTCAAACCATGGCCAGGAGAACAGAAAAGCTGAAAGTTTCTCTCAGTTCTTGAGCAGCTGGTTGTGGAATAGTCCATTCATATCTCCTTCGCAGGTTTGTTGTTGTAGGGTTATGAGTGACACTCTAGACTGTCTAGAATAAATAAATAACGTAATAATCTTACTGGTGACGATAATGCAGTATGGTTTACGCTTTTATGATTGCTTCAGAGGGACAAAAAAATAACATGAGATATCAGATGGGACACCAATTATATTTCTCACTGCCAGACAGAAGCAAAAATAATTAGGGAGAAGAGCTGGTGATTTCCACAGTTGGGTTGAAAAACAACTTGTCACTGATATTAATTACATAATTCACTTTGTTCATCTTGTCTCAGTGACCACCTCAGATACAAAGTTGACTTATTAAGTCCAATTTATTCCAAAAAAGAACTTCTTCTAGGCTACTATGAAGAGGAAGCAACCAAAGCTATGATCTCATTTGCATTATGATGGCCTGATCTCATCCCATTAGTATACTGTTTGTACTGAGCAACAAGCGCAAGTAAAATTCCACTATTATTCAAAGTACAGTAAGTGGTTAGAACAATCAAAAACACCATCGCTCCACAATTCAGAAAATAGTATTCTTAAATACTGCTCTATCTCATCTACATCATCTGGCCCAAATGGAGTCCTGCTGCAGTGCAAACTAAATGGAACCCATGACAACTTCATGTACATGGTACTATGTCACCCAGACTGGTATTAGTACGGTCAAATTTATTGAACGCAAGGGCAGAAGTTGAACCGCTTTACCTCATTTTCTGCTACGTCCAAAGCCAAATCAGATATTAGCTTCGAGGCAAGATGTGGTTCTATCACCTAACATACACCCAGAGGCCTCATGAGGAAAGGTAAGTTTCCATCGTCTGGCCTTAAAAAGGGGGAATCACCAGCTGCAACTCCGAAGATGACAAGGCAAGCGGAGGGTGGAACACAACCAGGATGTGTGCATGGTTTGCTGGGATAAATGAGGGCAGATCTTCACTGTTCGGACTAAAGAGTGTGCACAAGTACTTGAGCATGCGGGATTTGTTTCAAACTATGTGAAGAAACTTTGCAGGTGAACTGCCATATTAAGAAAAAACTCAAAGACTTCCGCGTCTCCTTGTAGGGAGAATTACAATTTATGAGGACTTCAAATTGTCACCAAATTCCTCAAACAAGCATTACTTAATTAGAATCATGGTGTGCTGAAATGGTCTTAACAAGAAAGTGAACATCTGCTCCCATCTTTCACCGTTCTACTTGAGCTTTTCACTAAACAATGGACTTGGTCTTTTATGGCAATCACATCAGGTATATCTTTGATGTATTTATACTCACAAGGGGAAGTAACCAAACACAAGACCATAAGGGCTAATGACTGGATACATCATTCCAAGTGCTCTATGAGTGAAGTCATGTCTTGAGCATACAAAGATGATTTACAAAGGACTTAAAATGAAAACTGACACAAAGAAATGAGCATAGGCCCATCAAGAAAGACAATACTTCTTGATGGTTGAAGGTACAGGATAGGAACATTTGGTGGAAGGTATACATTTTCCATTTATGATTTGGTCCACTTTATACTGAAAAACTTGACAGAATGAAAATCTTCAAGACGACAAAAGAGATCATATCAATCTAATGCTTTGCCTGGCTTGTCATCCATATACTCTACACATAGTCTTGCTTTGTTAACTGGGCCGTTTTACAGTTTAAATGCTCAGTGGGGGTGCCTGCTTTTCCAGGGGAAGTGGACTAAACTTAGAAATCCCACAGATTTTATTGTAATGTTCAGAGCTGCTCCCTTAGGTCTAGAAATGCGCTTTTTGTAATGCTTACTTGCCTTTGGTGAAAATTGGCCTTGAGATGACCAAAAGGGCCGAGTTTCAGGGCCTAAAAGTCTAAAGCAGCTCCGCACATTGCTGTAAAATCCACTGGTAATCTAAGATTAGCCCACTTCTTCTAGAAATGCAGATGCATGCACTGCACATTCAAGTTGCAAAGTATAGCTCCAGCTTGGTCATTCCTACACTGAGGAAAGATTTTACTCCTCTATGAACTGATCTCCCAAACTATGATAAGGTCGAAGCCAGTAGTCCATGTTTTGGTTATTTCCCCTCGTTGGGTAATCATGAAAACAAACTGAGAATTGAATGAAACAAATCAATGAATTTCTAGAGTCAGTAATAAATTAAATCAATCAACCCACACATTTCATCCTGCAAATGTGATGGTGACCAAAAACAGTAGTGAATGTAAATTTGATAAAAAACAATGTAAACCATACTATAAATGCAATGAATTTGATAAAGACAACATCAAATTTTTTTTTAATGGTAGAAAAACAGCACAGCTGGAAACAACATTAGAAAAATTGCCTGCTCTTGCAGGATTTGACATTCCTGACACTAAGTTGCGTCCAGTTCCAGATACAAGTGACCAAAAACACACATTCCTACATGCACTCGGCGGACTGATTTTACACACTTGACTGAGATGGATTTGAGATTTTTGTCTTAAAGTGTGACAGATGTACACAGAAAGCTGATTTGATGAATAATCTTATTTTAATGAGGGAAAACAAACACGAGAACATGACATATGTTTTCTATCAGAAAACAATTCCCTGTGAGATGATAGAGTTGCAGTGAGTTGCACACCCTCAAAAAAAAAACTATGCATAATGGCTTGCCATTGGAAGAGGCTTGGAAAATGGATGAATCTGGTGTGCTCTAAATTATGCATCAGCTAAATTAAATCTCAGTTTGATTTGAAAAGTAAACTTTCTGACCATAATGTTACTCATATTCTTTATGTTTAGTTTTAGAATACATCCATAACAAAACAAAATGTCTGGATCCAAAATTTCAATTTCTTAGAGGCCAGACTTCTTTTGACTGTAAGTTTGACAGCTGGCTACTCTGTTAAAAAATGTCCATGCTACCAGCCCTGAGGCTACAGTTATGCTTTCTTGTCCTAGATAAAACATCTGTTCTCCCAACTGTCTAACATTGTGGAAGAAACTGAGTTTTTATCGTCAGAATTAAGCAATCTTTTTGTGCTTTCTTAAATGTGGGCCAGACAGAGCACAATAGAATTACATCTCATTTGATAGACCAGTTTGATTATGCAGCATACCACACTCAACTTGGGATTCAAAACATTACGGATGAAGTCTATATGTAAAAAATGTACGGACACAGACTCTAGCAATGAAATTTTCTTATTTGATATTCAGCTCTGAGCTTCACATGGATTCACTTTTACCTTTAAGCGATTATTACAGCGTGAGATGGAGCTTTGTAATTTTTGATTATGACACATACACAGAATTATGATTTTAATTTAACTTAATGAGAGATAACATGGCTTTGATTACATCAGAATGAGATGAAAAACACTTTAGTTTTCAAATAATTTGTTTGAGAAAGTTTATTGATCAGATCAGTCTAAAGAATTGACTTTTAGTTTTTGCTTCAGTGCAATAAATACTGATTTCAGAATATATCTATGATGAAAGCAAACCTCTAGAAAAGCTTAAAATTATCATATTTTGTAGTCTTAAAACATCAAACAGCCCTAACCTAGAAAAGCATGAAATTTACTATTTTCATCTATTTTTCATGATGCATTAATATCAAGCTCCGTTTTGAGAGTCTTTTCTTAGTATGAAAAGTATAATGAAATTTATGACAAGGTCTCAGGTCTTTCCCACGGCTGTTCCATAACTTACATGCACACATCTAGATGCTATGGTCACCATAAATTACAGTACATATCAAAACACAAAACAGATTTTTACAAGGTATCAAAACATAATGAACAACAAAAAAAATGATGAAATCTATGACTTTTTTGTCACATGAGATTGCATTGCAATTCTTTGATGAGGCTGAGATTAATCTTCCTTGCTCTGATGACAAGTGGCATCCTGTTCACTGGTATTAACTAAGGTTATGCCCCTTGTTGCCATAGCAACTGGAAAACATGTCAGTCCATTACATTGTCAGTCGAAGTATATCATGAACCAAATTTTCAGGATAATTATACATGCAAGCCAACACACCAACATTTTCACACTGAAAACATTTCATGTGTGGTGAGAAAAATGCTTCAGTTTTTACACAGTTGCTTCTTAAGATGAAATTAGGATAATTTCAGGGATATGAAAATTAATATGATACATTCTAGATAAAACACTATGGAGGCTTTTATTTCATTAATTTAATGTATTTACAAACCAGATTCTGGTGTCTAAGAATATTTTTTTTTTTTGGTCAAAATGTATAGGGGACTACACTGTCTTAAAAAATGAATGAAGAAATTTATTTGTTGTACTTACAGAAAGTTTACACACTGCATTCATTTTCTGGCATGTCAAGAAATTTTAGAAAATCATGCACATAGCAGTATTCGTTACACATGGTAAAAGATAGGAACAAATGACTCTACAGACTCTACAGTCTATGGTTTCAAAGAGAAGTTTTTTTCTTCTTAGGATAGACACTGCAAATCATTGAAAACTCCATCAACATAAAGTAAATTCATTTGGTTCTCCAGCTTCTTAGAAGCAAACTTATTGCCTCCCACATCAGATCTTCATTGAAAACTTATCCTCATAATACATTACATTTACCCGATTTGTAAATATAGGACTGGATCAATATCAATCAATATCAAACTAGGCTTCATGTTCTGTCTGTCATGAGACATGCCTAATATCTCATTACTCCAGAAGGGCTATCTTTTTCTCATAGAAATGCACCCTTACAATTAAATGTACTTGTAAAAGCTGAAATTTAAAATTACTGGTCAAAGCTGAAGTCTGAAGTCTGAAGTCTGTGAACCTTCCCTTTAATGAAAATGTCCACCTACGCTGTCCATCCATTATCATGACTGTTACATCAGACTAAGCGACACCAATGTAAAACTTTGGTGGTGAATTTTATGCAGCACAGCGGCCACGTCTTCTCCCACTATGACACAACAGAATATGCTGACAGAATATCTATTCGGAATCATTCCATGTAGAAATGTTACAATAAATAAATAGCGACCTAAACTTTCAGATGATGACTTACT
This sequence comes from Ellobium chinense, assembly GCA_033807755.1. Classification (NCBI taxonomy): domain Eukaryota; kingdom Metazoa; phylum Mollusca; class Gastropoda; order Ellobiida; family Ellobiidae; genus Ellobium; species Ellobium chinense. The sequence continues at coordinate 139,568 of JAWQUT010000457.1, forward strand.
AATGATGCGATAATGATGCGTATGTTTAAAATGGAAATCGCAATACTGAACTGTACTGAAGTCAACATATGATCAATCCTTGTATAAATCAATAAAGAAACTGAACCGCTTATGGCTCATGCTAATCTTATACTCCTCACAAGTAAAATCTGAAGGATCACGCATTCATAAACTCACACACATACACACATCAACAAATATTTATATTATCATTCACTATGAATATACACAAAAATTGGCTACATGACACGTGAATATGTTATCTATAGCTCAGCTGAGTTCTAGACTGGCTGTAGACAAGACAGTATCGTGAAATCAAAGTCTATATTTTTCTGCTGGGTCAAAGTTGATCCCGTCATCATGTGAGCTGGACTGGTTTGACTTCTATGTGTGTCACTGACCTACTTGAGTCATATGTCCTGCACTCTCATAAGAAGGAGTCAACAATGTTGTCACTTATATTTTTTCACTCCCATCACATTTTCTCAGCCTTGCTGCAAAGGTAGTTCATGATTCTAAACTATTATGAATTAATCATAACAATTGAGGTCGCAAATTTGAAAGTCTATTTTCACACGAACTTGCAGTAGGGTTTTTCTATCAAAATCAATGAACAGCATTTCCTCTCTTAAATTCTCCATATTTATTTATACACTATACTGTATATACCCCTAATACTTGTGTTCCCAGACTCTGGAAGATGAGGGTTTAAATCAGATACTGTAGCTCTCATTTATTCTGCCTAAAAGACAAGCCGTGGGTTAATGATGAAAAACTCTTTAGCATACAAGTGAGCTGTAAGCATATTGATACACCTATAACCCTTCTGTGTGATGAAGTCTGTTCCTCTCTATCAGAGTGCATGATATATCAATTCATCAAGACATAATATTATTGTGAGTACGACAGCAATAAATACTTACATACAACAGTAATGTGATTATAAATTTCTGCCATATCTTAAAGGTACAAAGTTAAAGCTTAGGAGAAAAACATTTGCACTTTATGATACAGCTAATGCCTGGAATAAGTAAGATCAGCCCTTGCAGTCTTCAACTTTTGATACCATACACCCTGAGAACAGCATTATGCAATCTGTAGCCTTCATGGACCCCTTCATGTTTATTCAAGAGAGTGAGATCTATTGTCTTTAAACCAAAGCTACTGACACTGGATATTTTTTTTTGCATAACAATCTGCTATCTATCTGAATAAATTTTTTCAATAATGTAAACAAACTCTATCAAAATTTGCAAAACATATAACAAATGAGGTTCTTTATTTTCCTCTACTGGTATCTCTGTGAGTATGTGTTCCAAAAGATGAAGACCCCTGGACATGACATATCCTCGTAGACAACATCAACTTTTTGGGAAAAAAAAATCAAAACAACTCAGCTACTCAAAATACATTATAATTTGACTGCATTATTTCAGATCAGAACATCAAAATTTGTAATGAGCCAGGGAGTTTAAAAGAAACAAAAATTCAATACACGTACACCACACAGCACAATGTGAAAATAACAACAATAACAAATAAAGAATTATGAACATACATCATCCATTGTCTTATATATTAAATGTTTACTTTGAGAAGTGTTGGGTTTAACCTATGGTCCAACAGGGATATTAAAGAAACTGAAAAGATTCACTGAAGATACTTAGGAGCTGACTCTTACAGTGCACTCAGAACTAATCCACTGTGCATCCATCTCATATTGTGTTGTTCACACATACAATAACCATGTACTGTGCTGGATAATACAAATAATAATGTTGTCCACAGTGAGACGTAGCTTTGTGAAGGTCCATGACAATTAACGCCACAATCTCTCATAAGTTCTGTTCATGCAATTCACATGACAACGTGTGACCTGTACAATTCTACTGGCCCGCATCCACAAATATGCCGGAATTACTACAAGCAGGTGTCCAACACGTATCCACACTGTTGAATAATGTGTCAAGATTGTTGAATCTGCACACGGCATATGTAATCCACATAATATGTAATCCACATACGTGAATTTCACTGGCACAAAATAAGATCTCCATCTTGGATGTGAACATGAATTATTTCTAAATCCTGGGCGTTGGTATACTTCTGCCAAGGAAATGGTTAGTAACTTTGAAAACTGTCCTCATGCTCCTCTTAATTAACTGTGACACTGAATGAAGGAGTATTGTTAAAAGTATCCACAGGATAGAACTTCCAACGAGCGTTGGTGTCAAAACGTATCTTCTCATCTGGGCTTATCTACGTGGGATTTAAAATAATCCTCTATGTAACACTGGCAAATTTTCCTACCAGCCCCCATAATGTGGTGCAAGAAAGTTGCAGAATGCACATCTCTATCTGCACTCGATATTAAAAAAAACCGAAAAAAAAAACACCACAAACATCCACTTCATGGAGTTGTCTCTCTTGGGCCTAATCCAGTCGAATAATGCTATGTATATTGTGTCTCTCAATGTGATAAATTTCTTTTTCGGAACAGATAGGAATTACGCTTCCTATCAACTCTTCCTGTTGAAAACTGAAGAACTGATGAATTAAAAATCAAGAAACTCCCCATTTCATGAAATAAATTTTGATGTAAGCAAGTCCTGAGCTCTTCCTGCAGAGTTCTTGGTTCCTGTTAGCATCAACTGAGGGCTTAGTTAGCATAATGGTCAAATGAGCCCAGATATTCTAGCGCTGCTCGGTAACAGAACTGGAATTGATCCTGTGGAAAAAAAAATAAACAAAAACAATGTTAAACTTACAATGAAAAAATGCAGAAAATCTCACCTACTTCATTATGGAAAGAATAAAATCTTGCTTCTGTAAGTTCAATAAGTTACTGGGGATATACATATAAAGCAATATATGCCTACAGGCTTTCTGATGTATGTGGGGGTTAGGTTTATAATTCTGATATTCCTCAGCCCATCTGCGTGTAAATTGTCAGTTTGGTTACAGACTATGACAGCTTTTTCTAAGAGTGAAATGAGGGCTAATTTCAATACTGGCCTTACTGTCAGTATGAGTATTACAGTAATCCCATAAGGTCTATGTGAGAAGTGAGGATATGTTTTGTAGCAGCCAAAATTTAAAAAAAAAAAAGATCTGTTTTGTAGCTAGTTAAAATAAGACATGTTATGTCGCTAAACTGGACAGAAATATAAAGCTCTGAAAGTGAAAAGGAAATCAACAATAAAATCATTTCTGTTCACATACACATTCAATTTATTGACAAACTGGATAAATTTGAGTTTTTGTGAATCATATTAAATGACCTATACAGCATAAAAATGTTCTTCAAATTTTCTCAGGTTTTTTTCATTGCCTGGGTTAACCGCTTAAAGCAATATTACCTTACACCACAATAATGCTAGGTAACTTCTTTTCATTTAATGATTGTACACTCATTAAGCTCTCATGTCAAATCAATGGCCTGACTTTTTTTTCAGAGTAAGTTGAGCTTCATTTTGACTCATTGCAAGACATATAAGCATGCTATTCCCTGTGTCTGCACACCTAAGATAAGTATTTGCAAATCTTCCAGATCTGTAATTTGAAGATGAAGTCGAGATAAATGTTTTATGGAAAATGAGAATATTTTATTTCTAGAAGGACAGAGCATTTTGAAAAACATGGTTTATTTATGGAGAAACAGCCCATGTGCACAGGCACCGGATGTGATCATATTTACAGTGTTTTCCCCTCATCACTTACCTCAGTCTGCACCATGGCAGGTCGCTGAGTCCTCAGCATTTTGACAGTTTGGAACATGTCCACAACACCTTCGTACCGCATCCTCTCCAAGACAATACTGAGAGTAATGAACACACCCGTCCTACCGACGCCAGCACTGCAACACACAAAACACAGTCAGGTTTCAGCTGGGCAAGGGAGCAGATTTTCCATGACCATAGGTAAGGTCCATTTAAAAGACCCGTTACAGCACACCTATTTGCCACCTGGTCACAGTGTGTAAGAGTAATATAAAATTGCTAACTGCTGGATGGAATGGCACCTTTTCATCTTTCTTGATTCTCCTTTATCTCGTTTCAGTAAAATTCTTAAAATCGAGGTTTTCACATACCAATTACTGATAGCAGCAGTTTCAGGACACTTCCTTCAAAAACTTTGAAAAATAAAACTAAGGACTATTTAGGGCTTGAGGACCATTCTTGCAAAAAATAATGACTTAATTAGGGGCCATAACATTTTCAAAGACCATTGAGGGACTCATATGAACCTTGCACAGAGTAAGAACTGACCTGCAGTGAACAGAGATTGGTCCCTCCTGGCCGAACTGCTCCTTCGTCTTGTGAACTTGGCCGATGAAGTCGATGAAGCCTTCCCCTGACTTGGGCACACCCTGTTCTGGCCAGTCTGTGAACTGGAACTGTCGGATGGTCCGGGACTGCCCATCCTATAATGTGAGAGAAAGACAGAAAACCTGACATGTAATGCCGATACAACAGAGACAAGTGAAGACAAAGATCGTAATAAAATATTCTAAGGACATAAATGGATACAGGAGAAAAGTATTATGAAAAATTTAAAGACAAGATATATTAAATATAGTGAGGGCATTCTAAAGATGATTACAGTTAAATCAGTGAAATCAGAACCAGTTTAATTACTATTTGTTATCTTGCGACATTTTCCAGAAAGTGGAAGATGTCCACAGTACAAGTAGAGAACCAAATATTGCCTTTCAAGATGCCACAAGCTTAAGGTTACAGGAGCCTAATTAGATAAAAATGTGTCGACTATCCGAGTCGATAATAGCAGAGTAAAAATGGACAGATTGTGTAGAAATAATTGTAGAACATAAAACTATACCGCAAAAGTTGTGAGATACATCGGTGAATTTATTAAATAAAGATTTTTGGCAGGCAGGACTTTTCAAGGGTCTAAGCGGATTCAGTTTCTGCGAGCAGCTGGTCTGCAAAAGAATGCCAAATTTTGGACCCCCTTTTCATGTAAACTGGAATTGCGAAAAATTTTCCAAAGGACCCCTACTGAAAACAGTATAGAATTTTACCACAGTGGTGGCTCCAGACTTACAGACATTCATGTAGTCTGAGGAGAATATTTTTTCAAATGCCCCAAAGAGGCATTTCCGATTAGGCTCCTGGAATCTTAAGTGCAGTTCTTTTCATGCGTCTGTGAAAATGTGACAAAGCAATGTTGATATAGCACTGGACATTTTCCTGACCACCAGTAGTGGTCAGTAACAGCTTTCACTGAAATCAAAGGTCCATAATCCACAAAGTTTCCTGCCAGTTGGCATTTCCCAACAACTGACGCTCCAACGGCTCATGCTGTCACTCACCCTGGCATCCGTGACCTTGAACTCTCTGAGAATGTACTGAGGCATGTTGTACTCTGTCATTGGGTCAACCACAAAGTACTGGTATCTGGCTGACCTCTCGCTTGGCCAGTACTGGTGACATTTCTCCTGCAAGAGGGAAAAACAACAACAGAACCTGCATGAAAGCACTTCTCACACAATACATTTAACTAATAATGTTCTGTGGCAGTTTTCTCAGCTTCTTCTTAGGATTCCGTAAACATGGGTGTCGTAATTACTTAAGGAGAAGTGAAAACTCCAACAAGGCATAAATTTAATATCAAAATACCTCACACCTTACACATGGTACTAGGAAGAAGCATAAACCTCATAAGTCACACTAGAGAGAAAACCAATTTTGTCACAATACAGTGGAATTCTGTTCACACAACCATTGCTTAACACAATCCCCTGCTGAACATACTTCCATTCAACAGTCCCACATGTTTTATTTCTTGTAAAAACGCATTTTAGAAGACACAAAACTTCTCATAACAATAGCCTGAACTGAAGAGTAAAGGCGTAATCAATGTTTCAGTGTTATAAACAAATTTCATTTATGCCAGAATTACATATACCCTGATAATACTGCAATCCTTCAAACTAAGTGTATTCGACTGAACTATTTATGTACTCCAATAACCATGTCTCACACGCAATCCACATTTGCCAAAGTCTTTTTCTGAGGTCTTTAAAATAAGTTTTATCGACTTGTTGTTCATAGCATAACAATGAGGCAGATATAGTTTTTTATTTGTAAAAAATGGGATATAATAACAAGTCAAAACTTTAAACTGTTTTGGTAGGAAAAAAAAAAGATAAATGGAAGATCATAATAATATAAACAATTGACCTAGGCAAATTTGGAATGAGCGTGATGATATGAAAGATCAAGGCAAGACCATAAACAAGACTACAACAACTGTCCACCAGGCCATGAACCAGCTTGACTGAGTGACATGCTAAAATAGCTTTAGTGTGACTGCAAATATTTCTTACCCTTCCCATTTCCCGCAGCTTGGTAAGCATGACTATGATGGTGGAGTTATGTTCCCACAGCATTCTCCAGAAATCCTCTGTGGTCTCCGCCAGTGGTCCTTGTGTGGCGATGTACGCCTTCTTGTAGCGATAGCCCTGCAGGTAAAACGGAGATATTTTAATACCAAGTTTATACAGTTTACAAATGGCGAGACGCTGGTAAAACTTAAGCATGACAAATATTTCACACATTTACATAAAACTCTAAAACTGAACTGCACTGACAGTCTTCTTCGAAGAAAACTGAGTGGAGAATGTGAAATGTCTAATGTCTAAATTCTCACAATTCTCACGAAATATCTTTACAGTTGGAAACTTAATTAAAATTAGCATCCCCAACACATGATGGTAAAAGAATTAGGACTTCTCACAGTCTAGAGCAAACATTACCAGTCTCCAACAGCTTAGATTAATCATAAGTCTGACGCAAGTCTAGACACCTTGTTACTTTGTAATGTCCTTTAAAATGGAAAATAATCACAATACTTTTTTTTACATCTGGATCTTAAGAAAATGTAATAAAATTTACTGAAATCCTGTACCCTCTGGGTAAAGAAAACAAACCTAGTTACTAAGTGCAGGAACACTGATATGACAGTTAACCTCTTGCTAAGGAAAAATTATAACAGAATCAAATTAATAACATAAATATTTTCGAACCCTTCCACATTAGTCTGTTACTTACATCAATAAAGCTGGCGTTGATGTAATCAGATCCATCTACCCCTCGAATTGGTTGTAAGCAAACTCGAGTGGTCTCATCTGTCATGGAAAGTCAAACCAAAATCATTTCATCAACAAAGACAGTGTGACATATTTCTTGCTCATAGACACATTTACTTGCACAAATGCAATGTGCTAAAATGAGCATAAAACAAACTGAAAAAAATGCTCCAGTTTCAAATCACGAATACTGATTTGATAAGTGTATTTATAAGACTCTCTGCAATGACCTGATCTTCAAACATCCATACAGCTACTCCTCCATTCCTCTATGGTCAGTCTATTTTACAGCTTCTAGACTGGTTAGATGGCAAAACAACTGGTTAGCTTATAATACAAAAAACTTGTTAGGATATAAAGTCTTCTCCTGTACAATTCGACTTCATAGTGGTTCATGACCATATACATCAATAACAGATGGCATGCATTGCTGGTAAGGTACAGTTTGCCCAGCTAAAGGCAATAAGCATTAACTCATTCCATGCCAATCTACGATATATCGTCGATATACGTCTTCTTTTGTTTCGCTACTACAGGTCTGGTTTGAAACTTTTTAGTACTCATAAGTAACGACAACTCTTTCTAAACTCCCGTTCATGAAATCGGCGTTAGTTTTGAAATGTTGGATGCGATTTTTCTTTATAGTAAGAAATAGTATTTTTAGAAAATAATGGCCTGGCAAAAACGTGGAAAACATAGTGGCATGGAATGAGTTAATGGGATGTGTCTTAGGAGAAATCAAATAAGCAGGTTGTTCATAAACAAAAGATACTCACATGGCAGTATATTGACAAGTCTATTCTTGAACTTGTTAACAGCAAGATTTGCACTGACAAATCTATTTGGACTAGCCTTCACATTAGCCAACCTCTGTGAAAGGAAGAACGAAACAAAATTAGTGACATCCACCTATATGAAACTACTTTCTGTATCACCAATAGGGGGTAGAGTTACAAAGTGCTGATATCAAGTGATCAGGTCTTATCATTTATCTTGTAAGAGTGGAGTCCCGGCACCAACGCAGGTCCTAGTTGTGTGCTCATAGTTGAATAATCCTCTTCCCTCCCAGTATTAACATTTAAACCTTTTGTCACTTAAAAAAAAAAAAAATCAACCATGACTTCTATCTTGTACATTTCCATACTCTGCTATAAGAAAAAAACAAGGCATCCTCATTCACTTCAAGATTGAAAACACAGGCCCAGTTGAACTGAAAATGGATCATTCAATACATGAAAACACACACTTAAATCCACATTAAAGTCACATCAAAGACTGATTCACTGGTCCATCAATATCACCCAATCCTGTCATTTAAACTGCTAAAACCAAATATAACCTTGATAAATATAGTGCAACAGGTTGTCACATTCGCAAACTAACCTCATGTATGCAAAAAAAGTGTGGAGACTGCGGACGGGTGAAAATCAGTGTGTAAACAGTGAGAACAGATCCCATCAGAGAAACCAATAAAAGAGTTTAATCAAATTAATTTTAGTATATATTTGATTAAACTCTTTTATTGGTTTCTATGACGGGATCTGTTCTCACTATTTACACACTAACCTCATGTACTAAATAATCCTGCATACACTTTGTAATAAGAATCTTGCCCTCCAGAATCTGATTTTCTACTTCAAACCTTACTCAGAAACTTAAAATTATGGACTGGTACCCTAAACACTAAGGTCATGTGAGTCTGCAGTATACCATAGATCCATATGAACTTAAATTCTAAGGCACTAGTCCAAATATACACATTTATAAGTACATGTGTCTTTCTAACATACCAGTTTTCCCCCTCATTCCAGCCCAACTCACCTTAAATTCCAGCTCCATGCCAGTAATGGCCTGGCCAGGTTCTGGTGCTGTCAGCTTCTGTATATGTGCACCCAGATTTCTGGCTGGCACTTCCGTATTGCCACACTGTACAGCTTCTAGGAGTGCGTCGTGAATGAAGATATACTGATCCTCCGTTTGTACCATGTAGTTCCGTTGAGCACGCAGGCAAGTCACATGACCATAGATATCTACTGTCATCTCGTGTTTGATGCGCTCCAACATGGCGTCGATCACTATGAAAGCTCCGGTACGGCCAACACCAGCACTGGGAGAAAAACGCAAGAAATTAAGGTCAGTAATAAGAAGTTGTCCCTAACTTACCTAATCCTATAAGGAAGAGAGGAGATGTTTGTTAACATCATATAAAAAGCATGAAGGATACAAAAATACAAAATGAGTATGCAGCAGGGGGTGAAAATCAAGCCTAAATATGGATCAATGATCCCTGATATCTTCTACTAATAAAATATTGCAGTGATCATTGATGAAATATTGATTGATTGATATATATTCTCTATATATGGCCTGGAACATTTATTCACTCCGACAATGCTTCTATACATTCTCAAAAGCTGATGTTGGAAATATGAGGAAACACCTTGCAAAACTGTTCACTGAATTAACTATATGATTTGTCTTCATAAAAATGATACATGCAAACATTGCTAGCCTCCTTGATGAACATTCTATCATAGTAGTATATACGATTATCCTCATACGCTCTAAGCAAATGTACAAATATGCAACTTTACTTTCCCGATCCTGCAGCAATCTGGGTTTGTGCCCTTTGGTGGTATACCATCGTGCAGTATGTGCGGGTCTTTCCACCTGTTTGTGGTCTGAATATAAGGTATTTCCGAGGTCTAGGTTGGTACAAATACGCAAAGGTTTTCATTCTAGAATGACAACAATTTGATGTACCTGCAGTGGACAATGATGGATCCAGCATCTGGTGGGTTACTGGCTTTGACTCGTCTCATGAACATCAACAAGGGGGTGGGGTGGTCAGGAACTCCGTGGTCAGGCCAAGCGGTGAATTGGAACTGACGAACTTCACGTTTCTCAGAGAATCCATACTGAAGGATAAGAAAAAAGTGAAAAATATATCAATTATAATCATATATTCTACGACTTATACAAAGCTAATTAGACACAGTGTCAAGCAAAGTCCTCATTTACCATAACTTCCAGGGTGTTAAAATATTTCCATCCCATTATTTCATGCAGGTTCAAAGGTGTCTGTTATCATTAACTTACAACAGTCCATAACATACATCTAACTAGTTGTAGGTTAAACCTTGTGAAGTGAGTGTTGATTCAGTTCTCACTGATACAGTACCCTGATAATAACAAGCATCAAATTTCTTCACATGCCGGTGACAACTCGTGGATTGGGTGGTGTTGGGAGAGGGGGGCCTAACGAGGAAAAAGAAAGTGAACATAAGCAAAGGAACTTACTCTTGACATATGGAAGGTACGTATTGTATACGTGGCCAGTTCTGTGACATCAACCAGCTGCACATGCATCAGTCCATACGTTTCAGCACCACGAGATGGCCAGTACTGGTCGCATTTTATCTGTGAGACAGATTTAAAAAACGCACCATAACATATTGTACTTTTCACATGTCAGTCTTTGGCACACAGACAGCAAAGACAGATTAATAGTCGTTTCAGTCTATTGAATGGCATAGCCAGAACCGTCTGAATGACAAATTTGGAAAGCAATACAACAAAAAAGTACAGTTTCAAGAGCTAAACAACAAACATATTTTTAAACTACAAATTTATTTTAAAATATGGATCTTACACACATCGACAGACAGAACAGTATAAGATTTATGAATGTTAGTTTTAAGGAAATTTAATCGATGCAGATAACAAATAAGGCTTGAAAACTTACAGAGAATTTAGAATTTAAAAATAGACGTGGATGACATGAGAAAATGGACATGGATGACCAAAACAAAAAGAAAGATTAAGTTGATGTAATGTTATTTAAGTCATGGCCCATTCTGCACATGTATATCTAGTTCATAAGTTAATCTGACAGGAACAGGAAGTCAGTAAGATTCTTACTTAAAATATTATGATATCTAAGGTATTTGTTAACATTCACTTTCAAGCATTTAGTAGATTAGCAGCAAATGCTAAAAGCAGAAACTCTATTTCTCACACATCAATATTAGTTGAGGTTAAGACTGAGTACATGCACAGAGTTAATTCACAGAAGATGGGTCGGTGTGTGCACAGTGAGACCGGCCAGAAGAGAGCTGACTGTACCCTGGGTATATATAACCTGCTTTCTTTCTCTTTCTTTTTTTTTCCAGTCCAGTGCCATATGGGCTCTGACCCTTGACTAAATGCCGTATAGTAAAATCTACTGGTTTTACCATGGCCAGACAGCTGGCTGATGGATATTTAACCAATGGACAATTGACCGTCGGACATCTGGTTGAACAGAAACTTGGCTGACTGAAACTTAAGTGAAAAAGAGTCCTTTTTGTATTCTTTGTCATATCATCATCCATCAGTCTTGATTGACTTAAAACACATAGTAACAGAACATTTTGGGCTAGAGAAACCGTTGAGCTAAAGGCTATGGGTTACAGCACACATCTGTTTTTGGTTAGAGGCTAAAATGCAGCTAAGTAAACTATTTCAGATCTACAGACCACAAAAAAGACATTTGAGAGCTCGTGCATTAATGATAGCATCCCCTTCCATCTAAGAATTATATCAATGCGCTGGCGCTGATTACACCCTTAGTAATGTTCAACATGCCGAGTTACTGTAATTCTTACGATAGTACGAGGTATCATTATTAATGCGCATGTTCTCAATTATTGGAGTTAGAAATAACTGTTCCATTAGTAGATCAAACATTTTCAAAAACATATCATTACGGGGATTAGTTCAAGTTTCCTCAGTTAGTTTGTAGACTGCTGTTAATTAAATTAAGGAATATAGACTACTAGAAAACTAACCTGATTATATTTACAGGTTGATGTAGAAAACCACAGTGAGTAATTATTCTCCATGACGTCACAAGCACTACATGCACTATGTAAGAGACCACTATAACTTTCTGTTTCAACACTTAGGGATGCCAATTTGTCAGTGAAAGCTGGATTTCCAATTTTTTTTTCCCTGAGGTTTGAAACTCTCAGATCCATGACAGATGCCCCGGACAGCCAGTAACAGCCGCTGCCTTACTAGGCTTCAAGGTGATTATTAAAATAGGTGAAATAATGTGACACCAGTCATTTACAAGTGATAAGAACCAGAAATAGGCTCGTGTGTACATGCTTCATGTTTGTGTTTCGCCTATATCCAAATGATCTAAAATCTCTGACAGACGCCTTGAAATGACAGCAGTAGATTCCATTTAGGATCACAATTTTCAGCACACCTATTGTTTGCGATGTGGACGGTAGCTACCTTTAAGTAAAGCCTTGACTTTATTGCACGAACATTCCACTCCTGCTAATCATAGTAATGATGGAGACTGGATTCAGCACTGGGAAGGGCCTTCCTACTTCCCACTTTAGTTTTCAAAGCACCGGATAAGAATGTGTACAACACATTTATGTGCACTTCAAAGGAGGAGCCAGCCTCAAGGGCACAATTTTCGGGGTATTAATAGAAGATAACATTTCTAATTGTTTTCTTTTGTTTGTGGTGAACAGTGTTAAAAAAACAAGACTAACAAGACCGGGTTCATGATGTAAGTGGCATATTCCATGATTTGTGGAATCCGGAACCAGAAAAGTTAGATGCTTTCTTATCAAAATCCAGTTGGCATCCCTCAAGACTACATGCACTAGGATACGATCTACACTCGTCCAGGAAGAATTAGAGCTGTACGTGTAAGTGGCAGACAAGCATGCCAGAAAATGATGTGGGTGACTATACTGACGTAATTTCGTACCCGTGACCGTTCCTCTAGCTTAGTCATCATCACAATGGTGGCTGACCGCTGCTCCCATACCATTCGCCAGAAATCTCCAAATGTTTCTGGGAGGGGGCCCTGGAGAGAAGAGACAGAGACAAAGTGTGTAAAGTGTGTAGAGAGATCGACAGCATTAACGTGATGTTGTGATGAAACAGTCACGCAATTCATAAGTCATTCAGATATGGGTTAAGGTGTTGTTATATCATGTCAAAACTATAATATTGAGCAAATAAGAAATGACAAAGTAATCAAGAAAATCTGGACAATCGTCCACAACAAACCATCATTCTTTACACCTTATATGATTATTCCCTGAAATAAACACTAACACCATCCTGTAAACATTTAGCCTATCTTAATGAGTTGCTGCCTCCAAAATTTAAGATGCAGCCAGAGCCATAAAGCTATATAATCTGTGTACATGTCTCAGTTCAGTGAGTGTGTATGCATGATTTCATGTAAACATGAACATCAACAAGAAGATGTTGAAAAGTGGCATGAGTAAAATTTTATTGCATTATTTTGTCTGGAAGTCCACTGCAACCACGAAATGAATAATAACAGTGTCTTGTCTTTCAGAAGGCAGAAGTTACTACCTTGCAGGAGATGCAGGAAGGATCCACACCCAGACAACAAGAACAATCAGTTAGCTGGGTTCGGAACTGGGGAAATGTATGGAGCTTTCCAGAATGCAAGGATATTATTTTTGGAAACAAGTAACCAGTAAGTCTTTATTTATCACAACAGCTGACCCTAACCTGTGTAGCTATGTATGCATTCTGTTTGCGATAGCCATCCATGTAGTTGGCGTTGATATAGTCACTGCCAGGAACACCCTCCATAGGTTGCAGGATGACCCTGGAGTGGTCGTAGGCAATGACGTTGGCGTAGCGGTTTTTGGGTTTGTTGACTTCCAGGTTGGAGTTGTCCCATGTGAACTGCTGGCCCGGCTCAATGCTCTCGTACTCCTGGGAGAACTTGAAGTTATCGCTGGCCTTGAGGGTATCTATGTGCTCGGCCAAACGCTCAATAGGGATGGGTGGATGGCTGATCATAGCTAAACAAAACCAAAACAAATATTTTGTTTACTGATAGGGTGAAATGAAATGCAAATTCAAGCTGGGATCTCTTTCACAATCCACAACAGGCTTATTATAAGGATCATGACAAGACATTTTTGAATGTAAGAATGTAAGATTTGTCTCCTTACATAATTACATTAACCAGGTATTGGTAACGATGGCAGCCCACAGGTTTCCAAAAAGATCATGACTTTGTTGTAGAGTAGGAAATATTATCCTTCATAACTACTTATGTAATTTACAACATGAAGAGACTTTCTGATTCAGTGTGTTTACCTTCAAGAAAAGGCCAAAAAATTGTAAAATGACATGGCATTCTTAAATCAGTGGAGTTGATTCTCTCACCAGATTAAAAAATATACCTTGACATTTAATAAATGTAGCATGTCCCTTGGTCTCTGAAATCAAATTCAATGAACCCTAAATTTTTGTCAACCATATTTACATCTATCAGTACTATGGCGAGGCGCCCTGGGTCCAGCTTCCCACTGGCTGTGTGACATTATTATGGGTAATGACTACCCCATGTGTTGTCTCCCAGCCAATCAGCTGACATGGGGCTGCAAAATTCGACTGCCATGTCCAGCAAGTCATGACCGCATTCAAGTGAGGTGGGCACATGGTAACATTAATTCTATTACAGCATCACAAGGGTTAACACTACTGTCATTTACCAGGAGTCTGATAATGCTGGCGTCTCAACTCCACTGGGTCAATAGAATAAGGAGGAGGTTCAATCATCAATGCTTTGGCCTCAGGTTCCATTGGGTCTCCTTTAGCCTTGTTTTTCTTCCTGAAATTGTAAATGATAATATAAACATTTATAAACTATCTGTCCTTTCATGTGTGTGTTCTTATGACAACAGAGCTGAAAATTTGAAATGCAGAGCTCATTTCTGCCACATGGTTTGCTCTCTGAATTTACCTCTGCTCCTCAAAATGTATGACTAAATTCAATACTAACGAGCGCAATTAACTCAATTTCTATGGGGCTACCTCATGTTGTTTGAATATGCTGAATTTCAAGAAATACATAAAACACTACATCTAGCATAGGGAAATAATTCTGGGTTTAAAAATTTTGTTCAAGGGAATCATGATTTCTATTTACATACATTCAAAGTATGCCTGCTGGACTGTATCTTGAAGAGACACACATTATGTATCGACTGCTTTATTTCTCTCAAGCAAAATTAATCTGGGATATAAACAAAATTACAAACCTCATAAAGACATAGCAGATGACGGCGCAGATGATGATGACAATAACGGCACCAGCACATGTAGGTGCCACAATGGTCAACAAAGCACTTGCATCCGCATCATTGAAGTCCTTCACCTGACCATCTACCTCCTCCGTATCACCAGTCTGGCCCGGTCTTTTGCCATTCCCGACTCGACCGTTGGGTCTTCCGCTATTTGGAATCCACGGTCGAGTTGGCCCGCTGCCACCAGAGGAGATACTAATCTCATCAGAAAAGTCACTGGATGTGTAGAGGCGCTGAGGATGAAATGAATGTCAGTACGAAATGAAAACATTGCTGGAAATACAGAACATTGTCATTGTGCCTCCAACCTGGTCGAAGTCATTTTCCACATTTCTGAGAGAACATACGGAAAACATTTTTAAGGCAAAGGAAAAAAGTCAGGGTTTATCTTTGCAACTGCAATTTTGGCAGGAAAATATTGGCACATTCTAATTCTTAATATGTCAACCAGGGTCCTAATCTTATAAGCTTTATGATACGCATATTAAAATGTGATTTAAATCTGATGCTGTGATCACTGCCTGGGAGTTTCTCCTATTGAAGAAGTCTGTGGTGACATCACACTAGAAACTCCCATGGACTACAGATGACACAGAACTTGAGCAATAAATATCAGCTTGGTCCTCATAAGGCAAAACAGTCAACTCGACTTAACTGCATTTCCTCAACAGCACAGAAAAAGTTGCAATTAAAAGGAGTTGCTATTATCCACTGACTATTATAAAGAAATACTTAATTTTGTTTTGTGAAATATATTGTGATTAAATAGAAGTTGTGATTAAATCGGCTGTCATTAAGTGGACTAGATTGTACCCTGGTTCTATCGCTTGTCTTAACAGTACTATGATGTATGCTTTACAAACACTAATTCAGTGCTCCACTGAAATCAAGGATGGGTTACTCATCTTTACAACTTCTATAGAGAACTCTTTAGTATTGTTTTGTTCTATGATGAATCAAAACAAAAACAATCTGTTTCTAACACAACCCTACCTGATCAACAGAAAACGCTCTCAAGAAGACCCGGTAACTGTCATCAACATCTAGTGGACGATTTGAGAATGAGCCGTACTCCTGGTTGTTTCCCAAGTAGAATTCAGGCGGAAGGGACAGAGACTCGAATCTTGCAGCAATGTATGGGTGGGACGCTGGCTTATCAACACTTAGCCTCTCCTTGGTCAACTGTTAGAATGGGAAGAAAATAAAAAAGATATCAACTGATAGTATGTGGTGATGTCACACTAGAAAATGCCATGGAACAGACATGAAACAAAGATTTGGTAACAAATATCAACTAGAAGAGAAGAGAAGAGTAGAGAGAGAGGAGAGGAGAGGAGAGGAGAGGAGAGAAGAGAAGAGAAGAGAAGAGAAGAGAAGAGAAGAGAAGAGAAGAGAAGAGAAGAGAAAAGAGAAGAGATTTTATTTATCCATTTGGAAATTTGCTTTGAGCAAGTGCAGATCAGATGCTGAAGATGAAATGAATGTCAGTATGAAATGAAAACATTACTGGACATACAGAACACTGTCACTGTGCTTCGATCATATCTCTTAGGAAGACAGCAAAAAATCCATCCTTTGATTACACGGAATGGGCCTTAGATTTGTGAACCTGTTGGCGAATTAGTAAGCATTCTCTCCTGATTTTGTAAATTAAACCTGAAGTTTAGGTCATTTACTTCTGTTTCGGTATGGCTTTTGGTGGGGAGCACTAGTTGTTAGGGAAACTAGTTAGCTTGTTTATACCTTTCAATGTATTGGCTTGTAGCTCGAAAACAAAATGAAAGATATATATTTGAAACATCATTCTTAATAAGCTCATCGAATACCACAAACTATTAAAGAAGACTTAAAAAATGTGGAATTTCTTGTTAAGTGACCGTAGAGAAAACAATTTATTGGCTCAAAGAAGCAAATTGGATTAGGCTTCTGTAACCTAAACTGAAGAGGGTTGCTTCTAATGATAGCTGATACTGATGATATGTTTTGTTTTGGTTGTTACCTATTACCACTGTGCATGCCAAAAAGAAAGAGAGAGAGAATCAGAGACAGAGAGACAGAGACATAGAGAGTGGAACAGGCATCTGTCTTGAGCACTATAACCTGCATTCTAACCCTATCATAGTTGCTTTCTTACCTCATCCAGAGTATAGTCGGATGGCATCTTATGGCTGCCGGACTTGGCAGGCACCACCACGATAAGGTAGTGGCTGATGGGACCGTTCTTCTCTGAGGCTTTCTTCAGTGACAGTTGGATGGTGCCTTTCTGTACTGCCATTACGAGGGGTCTTTCAACACGGGGAGGAGCTAGGAAGACAGAAATGACGGCATCAGTATATATAATTCTTTATCATCAATGGTGACAGTTATGAATTATTAGTTTTCAGTGTGAAGGCACTGGTCTGTTATCTGATGTGATGAGTTGCTGGTGTGTCATAAATTTTCAATATGATCCGACTGCCATGTTAAAATTAAGGGGGTGGGGGGGAGGAGTAAGAGAGAGGGGAAGGGAGAGAAAGAAGGAAAACTGAAAATAAGAGGGGACAGAAAGAGGAGAAAGGGAAGAATGGAGAGCGGAGAGATGGAGAGCAGATGAGAGGGAGAGGGACAGATGGAGAGCACGCGAGGAGAGAGAGGAGAGAAAAAGATGAACAGTGGAAGAGAGGGAGGGAGCAAGGATGTGAAGGGAGGAAGAGGGTAAAAAAAAAAAACCAGGCAATTCTTCCATTCACATTCATAATCATTTCAAGCTTTTTTCCTTGTTTTCTTAATAATCATTTCAAGCTAAATCTCATAACTTGCCACTGCCTAAAACTTTTACATAATAAAACAGAAGCCAAAGCATGACACCCCGATCTCTACAGTACCCAGGCTCTCAGGAGCCAGTAGAAACACTCACAATCAATCAAGGTCTCTGTCACAATGTGTGTCTGCGGTCCTTCTTCCCCATCCCTGAACAATGCGCTGATATTAAACTGAAATTTCATCTTTGGCTGTAGATGAGTAACTGTCCATGTGGTCTGTTGAGCTGGGATTTTCACTTCCTGCAGTTCATGGTTCACTTGCTTGACAACGCCATCTTCACGATATGTTTTCATTCCATCATAGCGGAGCTGGCAGAGAGATAGCATGGAAATAATATTATTTATATCAAGCTGTTATGATAAATAATTTACAAAGAGGTGATTCCATTTGCAAACATAATTCAGGAGAACTAGAACCTCATGTAAGGAGAAATAATGATTTTATTATCCTCTCAACTCAAATCTTATGAAATATTCTCCATATACCACCTAAATAACATAGCGCTGCATGTTGTGAACTGTAAAATTTAGTGGGTTCTACTCAAACTGAGAAAACTGCTCACCCCAGACTGAGCCAAACAAAAGAGAAGGGTTTTAAGGAAAGATAAATTGCATTCACTATAATCATGAAGAGGGTGGACAAATTCAGTGCTTGAAACCAGGATATACTGATACAGATCTTCTTGAAACCTGCCAGCAACAGAGGCACAAATTTAGTCACTGCACTGTTTCCTCTCTATCATTTCAAAATGACTATTTCTCAGGCCAGAATAATGCCAGGTAAAAAGTATTTTCACCAGATGAAATACACACATCAAGCTTTCATATCATAACTTGATAAAGTCAAATAGCCACTTCTGCTTTTGATTGCCTGTAAGACATATGGTGTGTGAAAGAACATGGAAGACAAGAAAAACATGAAATGCTGAATGAGTAAAACACAAATCTAACTCACCATGTACGTTGTGACATCGCTTCTCTTGGGCTCATCCCAAGACAGTTTGACCTTAGTTGTCAACCGCTGGGTCACTCGGAATCTCTGCACAGCATCATCACGTTCTGTTACAAAAAGACAAGAGAGCAATAGTTCCTTTCCCAAAAGTTATGAGCTACATTTGTAATGGTAAGTTACAGGTAATATGAAGTGGGTTCATCTTGGATAATGGATGGTCTTTGAAAGACAACCTCTGGTCGAAAATTTTGATTTTTAGACACTATTTTAAATTTCTTCTATTGTGAGCCGGAACTTTCTGCTAGGCTGTACTTTTTATCAGTCTTATTACACCTGCCTGTTCTTGAGGATCATTGAAAAGATAACACACGCTGGGGCAGGATTACGCACATTTCTGACGTCTGAGTTCCGAGAAGAGTATCTTAACCAAGAATATTAGGTCCAATGTTCATAGAGTAAACTTGCATGACAAATAAAATTAAGAGAATACATTCTGCAAATCACAGAGGCACCAATGCTTGGAATTTGGCTTGATTTTCACATCCAAATTTCATTACAAATCTTTTCTTCTGCCATCTCTGACCAGCACTGCCACTTGCAGGGATTTTCCCCTAAAGCAGAGTAAAATGGCTTTATGGAAAGCTATATTTCCCTACATATTCTTCGTAAGTTATTGGGGAAAAAAATCGTGAAAAGTAGGTATAATTGAGTAAATGCCTGATTTTCTTCTTTTTAACAATATAATTACTGGAGCTTGTGCCGCTAAATGTGCTTTTTCACATGCATAGGAAAATGCAGTGAAAAAAAAATCACTCTCACTGTAGGGGAAAAAGCACAAGACCAAAGTGGCAACACTATCTCTGACAGACCAGCATAAAACACCTGGCCACTTACGTATTTCTCTCACATCCGTGGTCACAGTGTCTGATAAATTCCCATAGCGACCGTCCACGGACTTGGCCTGAACACGGACGGCGTACACAGTGAGGGGTTCCAGACCTGTGATATCTGCTACTGTGTATGGTCCAATCTCCATTTGCTGCCACACGTACATGGCTGGTGTGGCAAACATATTGTAGAAGATCTTGTAGCCGGACACGGGGGAGTCTGGTTCGTCCCATCTAACCTCAATGGTCGTATCTGATGTCCGTCGCACTTTGACATTCTTTGGGGCTGGAGGCACTACAAGGGGAGAAGAGTCATAAATCTATAAATTCTGCAAAAAAATCTGAAGAACTCATTTCACTTTTTCACCATTTATTATATCCTTTCCCACCCAAGTAATTTTAAACAACAAAACCACCTTACTCCTGTTTTGAATGCTACCATACAGCGTTTTCTGTTAGGTGTCATGAAATAAAGAGTAACAGTTTTATATAAGGTCTGGCTCACATCCTGTTTACTCACTTATTAACATGCAAGGGAAAAATCCATGTAAAAATGCCTTTAATATAACTTTATGAAAAGGTTGTTTTTTGGAGTAAACCTGAAAGGGCTATTCTCTGTTGGGAAATATTTGAAAGCAGGGCTGATATCAGTCGAGAGAACACAACAATGATAATTCCATTCCAATCTAAATGATACAAACAGTGACTTACTTCTCCCAAATGTGCGGAAGTGAAGCCTGTTGCTCCAAGGCCCAGCCCCTCGGCTAGTGTAAGCCTTGATCTTAAAGATGTAATCCGTGTTCATATCCAGCCCAACCAAATCCACAAATGTATCCGTACAGTTCAAGTCCTCCTCATTGATTGGGTCAGACAGCTTGTGGTAGGTGATTTGGTACATGACAATGTCTCCGTTGCGCAAGTTGCGTGCTGGCAGGTCCCAGGTGAGACGTACTGAGGTCTCTGTCAGGCCAGTAGCTGTGAAGTTCTGTGGGGCTCCTGAAGGTGCTGTTGACAGACACAACCATGAGTTAGATGTGGAGAAGCAACAGAGTAGAGATGTGTGATTCAGCCATTCTGAGGTAGAGTTTTTGTTCTGAGGTCATACATTACATCTTGCTGTCACCCACACACCATCAATGTCATGCTAAACACCCAGAGACAGTGTAATAGGCTCTTTCGTAGGGGCAAAATTGTTGTGATATTTTCATAAATTTTCTTTTTTGTTTCGTTTCAGTTTATTAAAATCTATTTTTGTTGTGGCTTCGTTTTAGTTTTATTTCAAAATCTAGTTTCGTTTTAGTTTTATTTCAAAATCTATTTTTGTTTTTGTTTCATTTTATTTTCAAAATCTATTTTCGTTTTAGTTTAAAAATCTATTTTTGTTTTTGTTTCGTGTTAGTTTCAAAATTTATTTTCGTTTTGCTTTAGTTTTATTTCAAAATCTATTTTCGTTTTTATTTCAGTTTTTTCATTTGCGTTGTTTTTTTTTCCGTTGTTGAAAATCGTTTCATTTTCATTCTATTTTAGTTTTTCTTCATTGTTTCGTTTCATTTTTATTTTCGTTTTCAAAATATAAGTGAGTGTATGAGCAAAGACTTAGTGAGTAAGTAGGGGAATAGAGGAAATGTCTGTCTGTCTGTCTGCTTATCTGTCTTTTATATTTGTGTTCTAATGTATTTTTAAAATTGCATGGTTTGATGTGAATTAATGGTGTATTGGTATTTCTAGTGGAGAATGGTTTGCAGAGAGTGGCTACTGGTAGAGCTGAATGTGAGTAGTTTAGTGGGGTATTATATCATATAAAGATGATGACCCGAAGCCATGTCACTATAGTTATGAATGACCAGGATTGGCCCGCATGAAAATGGTTGCAATGGGGAGATAGGAGGATGCTGCTTGATGCAAGAGTCCGGACTGAATAAAAACATTTGTCACATAGAAAGCTATTTGCCTCCCACCATGAAGCAAGGATTATATTTTAAATATTGATTTTCATTCTTTCATTATTTTTTTTTTTCAGTAGTTACTAGATCACGGGATGTATATTTTTTAAAAATTCAGTCCCATTTGATGCTAACAATGAATACTACAAAGTGTGCAGGACGTCCTATACAACAAAATGCGGATATCCTATACAACAAAGTGCTACAATAAGGGGCATTATAAATTCTAATAGGAATCCAAGAAATTTCTACTGAAAGCACCAGTGGTCTAGGGCCTAATAAGAGCCGTATCAGAAATGTTCAGCGCTTAACTGGCAGCAGATTCAACCTTTATTGTCATTAAATGTATTACTCTCTGGCATTTTATGTTTTTGAATAATAGTATTTGGCATAAACTTCCACTTCGACGATGTTGATTATTTTACGAAAGTGGATAGACAGAGACAGACAGACAGACAGGCAGGCAGGCAGGAAAAAAAGACTCACAAAATTAATTTTAACGTGCATTAATCCTGTTGACAGGGTCAAAGTACTCATGAACGGGATGGCGAGGCATACTGCTAACCCAATCCACCCCCAACGCCTCTCACTCATACACTAGAATACTGACATTCAAAGCGATCTGAAATGTCAAACTCTTAAACGCAAATAGCCCCCCCCCCTTTCTCGAATTTCAATAATAGGCACTATCTCATTTTGTATCTCTAATCAGCTGATAAGCTGGTTTGGTTTAAGAAGGCACTGCCAACTGAACGAAAGGTAACTCCACGTAGTCTAGTCACCATTTTGTCCCAGCCAGCCCAGCTGTCTCATCTTGCCTGATCATTTCATTGCCCACAGTGTTGCCCCGCACAGTCTCAAAAAAGTTTTGAAAAATGAAATACATTTCAAAATAATTTTGAAAAACGAAATATATTTCAAAATAGTTTTGAATAATGATTCTCATCTCTCACAATAGTTCTGAGTCCCACAAAAGTTATAAAACCAAAAATGAAATAAACCTCCAGAATAGTTCTGCAAAACGATTCAAGTCTCTCACATTAGCTGAGTCCCACAATAGTTATAAAAAAGGAAACGGAATTGCTTTCAAATAGTTATGAAAAATGATTTTTGATATTTCTGTTTTCGTTTTAAGTTGCTGATGATGTTTCGTTTTAGTTTTAAGTTGTGGATGATATTTCGTTTTAGTTTCATTTTAGTTTTGATGTAATTATTGTTTTCGTTTTCTTTTTATTTTGTTGTTGAAAATCGTTTTAGTTTCGTTTCGTTTTGAACAAAAGCTTCAAAACATTATTTTTTTCAGTTTTCGTTTTAGTTTCGTTTTCAGCCCTACTCTTTCGTCCCCTGCTATAGTGACTGAGGATATGTAGGCTGTAACAACTATCCCATTCATCAACAAAATAGCAGCCTGCTTAATCACAATTTGCACTTTTGCTTAACCGCAATTTCAGCAAAAATAAATATTTTAACAGGAAAATAAGAAAGAACTGGCTCTAATTCCCCAAGTCCATTCCTTAACTGCTAATCTTGTCAGGGTATTATGGTAAATAAGTAGGGTCGATGTATTGCATGAAACCTGTAACACAGGTGACCCATTGATAGTGTCCATATCAATACAGAATGAATAAGATGTGCATCTTTATTTTCAGTCCCAAAACTTCGAATCCTACATAAAAGTCCATTTTAAAAAATCTCTGTGATGGTGTCTTTCTGCCTAATGTACAATTTCCACTGAAACAGGGCACATATCAATCAGCATTACAAAGGGAGGATATCTCAACATCATTATTTAACAATGGAGTTATGATCAGCTGTCAGATGTGTGGAGGCAACAAAAGCATTTACATGTTCATAATCTCAGAACAAAAACTTTAGAAACGGCAGAAACAAATCACACAACCCTACTCAAAGTTTTCATAATATGTCAAGGAACCCTTGGCATTGCATCATATTCATTTTTTTTTTTTCATCCTAAGGCTGTCTGTTCACTGCCACTTTCAGTCGCAGCCATTTTGCCCTCTGTCTGCTGCTCATCGCGACTACGGGTCGCGATGCCGCTTTGGTTATCAGTTTGAGGTGGACAATTTCAAAGAATCTTACTTTTTTTCCAAGTGACACATAGATGGATAGAAAAATAGATTTTCAGTAGCAACTATTGGATTATATGTAATAGTATCTGCTTTGAAATTCATCATTGCAAATGAGAACATTTATGCCTTCTGATAAGCATATATCAAAGGAAAGCAACATCAACACCATCAAACAACAGTTGTTGGACACCATCAATGAGCACTGCATTCAACTCTGATCAGCACTTTAAAAAATAAAAATCGAGTCAAAAACTCAATTCATGCAAGGAAGCAATGATGAAAACCAAAAGGTAAAAAGAGCGAAATTTGATTTTACCTCAAACCAAGTTGGCAGCGGGGAAAAATTTGGACAAAATAAAAATGAGCAGCTAAAGGATGAAAAAAATGTGATCATGACAACAGAAGAATCAAATGTTGTCTTAACCAAGTCCTTCCTGGAGGTAATAATATCATTAATAAAGAAATGGTCAAAACAATATAAGTTATATAGTAAGAGCTCATATTTTCACAAACAAACTTATCTTACTGTAACTTAATAAACTGGCTGAATATTTTATGAGAGCAAAACATGACAAAGGTTTGAATATTTACGTTTACATTTTCCAGGAAGGTAAAATCTGCCGAATGTTAGCATCAGAGAAGTCATTTTATGAGTATTTCATTTCAAATAAGAATCGCTTGCTCTCTTGAATCAAGTGTTAAGTTTTTCATCTTTTGTGTAGTGTAATTGTCTCAACAGTTGTTACAACATATATTGTAACAAAACTCATCAAATACTATATTACAGATAAGAAAAACAGGTCAAACCTCCATCTGGAGTGGTGATGGTCACAACTGCTCTCTCTCCATAATCCACCTCGTTCTTGGCTGAGACTCTGAACTCGTATGTCGTACCCTTGTCTGTGGGGGAAATAGAAGATAATGCCATGAGCATAAGAAATATAATTAACACTGCTTAATCATAACTCTGAGAAAGAATGGAAAAAGCTGTGATTAAAAGGAGTCGTTTTAACAGTGACTTTTATAAAATATCACAGGGAAGATGTTATGAGTAAATGGAAGTTAGGATTGTCCAGATTGCAATTAGGCAGTGCTAACTGTATAACACAACGGACTAATATTCTGATACCGATAAGTACTTCCTCTTGAACAGCCTGCAAATCAGCATTTTGACCTCGTCTTCCTAATTTAATTGACTCTGCCCTCAATTTCTCAGACTCACAGCCAAATGTTTTTCTCAAATGTCAACATTTTCTTCTTTCTAAGAAATTTCGGAAGAGTGGTGGCCCTGGAATAATTTATGGCAAGACTGAAAGTAACCAGTCCTTACTGATCTGAGTCAGTAATGATTCTTGCATCATTCTCTATAGAACTTCACAGTGAAATTCTAAGAAAAGGTCCCACTTTACAGAGAAATTCTAAGAAAAGGTCCTACTTTACAGAGAAATTCTAAGAAATGGCCTAAGAAAGGAAAAGGTCTACGAAAAGGTCCTACAGAGAAATTCTAAGAAAAGGTCCTACGAACCTAGTCCTTTGTGGAGCTATTACAAACATGTCTGACTATACTTGAACATACCCAATGTATTGGTGAGGTAGGAATAAATCTCTGAGTTGAGAATGCTCTCTTCATATCTCTCGCCACGTGGTCCCCAGATGATTTTGTAGTTTTTGATGTCACCATGGGTCTCCGCTGGCCGTTGCCATGTGACCTTGACACTAGGTGGGTCATCCTGGACTAGGTCAACGTGTAGGTTGCGTGGTGGAGATGGCACTGGAGAAGCGAAACTCTTTAATGAGGACATAATTAACACCAATGGCCAAATTTTTAATCCCCTTTTCATCTAAATTAACATTTGAAAAATCTCTATGAAGGACTCCCCTACTGTAAACAATATTATAATTTGAGCACAGCGGTGGCTCCAGAGCTACGGACCTGTCTTGGCCAAATTCAACCATGTCTGTGGTTCAAGGAAAAAAATTTATTAAATGTCTCAAGAAGCTTCTACAATTTCGCTCCGCAATCTTTACCTAAAGATGAAGACGCCCCAATAGTCCAAGGAATTCTGACTGACATCATTCAATTTAAGATAACTCCATGAGCATCCTATTCAAGAGTACAAGCAGCAAGCCATGTTGATGCTAATCACCTGTGTCATACATGCCTCTACTTTGATATAACTAGTTCGTACCTGCTCCTTTTGTGGTCAGGACCTTCTGCCTGCTCCTGAAGCCATCTCCTTTCCTAGTGTAAGCTGCCACCTGCACTACATAGCGTGTATCAGCCTTCAGACCTGTGATGACCGCCTCTGTCTTGCCAGCATCAAAGGTATCGTAACTCTGCTCCCTGGCTCCAGGGATGGGTTCATCATTGCTGTTCACCTCAATATAGTGAACCTGCAGGCAGGCAAGGAAAATGTCAAGTTACAAAGCTGTCACATAGACTACATCTTCCCCTCAAGCATCTCTCAGAAGTAACATTGCAAAATTCACATTTGTGTAACTATAACACAGTCAAGAGAGTAGAACTCACCATCTTGTGAAATCAATATAACGACATACAACTGCAAGCCCAGTTACATAATTCATCTACCATGTCTTATGTTGTATATGCCAGTATTGTTTTGGGCAAATGAAAATTACATACCCTAAACAAATATAAATAAAGCCCCAACATGGGAAGAAAATAACAATCGACTTACTCAGCCTTCCCAGCTATGTACATGTCTTGTACAGTCAACTCCACTTTATCACAATCTGGATAATGAGTCATTAATGTCAATTTTTGTTCAATCACAATAGTTTCCATGTAAAGAGACTATAATTCTATATACAGTTTACAGATTAAGAACACCTCCACTGAACTGAAGGTTTTGCCTAGCTACAGGGGCATTGCTAGTAAGTGGGGTTGACTGTACATGCGATCGACCTCTAGCAACCTACCTGGTAACCTCTGATGATGCCGTTCTTGTCTCTTTCGAGTGGAGCTTCCCACTCGACAAAAAGACCAGTGGAGTTAATGGCTTCCACCCTGACCTTCCTGGGCTCACCGGGGACTGTAAATTTGCAATGGTGCAAAGAAGAAACATGGTAAGAACAAAGGGGCAAAAACACTCAACACTTGATAATCTCCAGAAATGTACCTGCTTCATGCTGAAGCCAGCATGCTGGAAACTCAGCTTAAACAATGCAAGCTTAATATGATTTTGCTGTGTGAATGTTATCATGAAATTGTCAACCTTTGGGTGGATGGTCGGATTTACAATAAATCTGTCAAGACAGAGCTATGGAGATGTTTGATCATCCTATATCAAAGTCTGGACTACAATTTCCGACTGAGCTATCTGTTTTATTGATTTATATTTTCAGTAATAAACTTCATATAGAAGATTGGGGACAGGGTTGGCGGGGGGAAAGGGGAATGGAGGAGAGAGGTGTCTCAGAACTATTTAGCAAAATGTAAACGATGGATTTCTCTAAACAATTTTTTCCTCTGAATTGATAATGATGTCTGTCCAAACTATACTGAACATTGTGCCCTCACAACTTCAATATCAAATTTCATTCATTATCAGCAGAATCAGCACAAATGCAACATTTGCGAATAATTTGCATCAGATCCAAGCCTCCTTAGCTATGGACATCTGGGTATGTGATAGACCCTTGAATTTGAAGCAGATGCTGAATAGATATGTATATATTTTGTGTTGTTGGTCATGCTTAGCTTGAAATGGTGAAGATAGATATCACAAAGATAAAAATTCTGTGACTTTTCAAACACAATGCAGATGTTAATCAGCTTCATGCTGCAACAAGGCACCATCATACTGGCAAAACTATGGCAATAATTTGTCTTACATATCACCAGATTTTTCCCAACCCATTCCCTGAATACAGCAGTATAGCCGTATCCGTGCTGACATGCCATAAAACCCTAACCCTGAATACAATGTCAAAGAATGTCCTGTTTATTCCTGTCGCGGTCATCCCTGATAACAGTGATTTCATATAATAACTGAAGGAAATTCAACAGTGAACAGCTTTACATTCCGAACCAAAGCTAAAAAACTTATGAAGCATGGCATTGAGATACCAACTTGTACTGCAGACAGTGAATTATTCTGCCCCAGTGTTCATGCTTTTCCAATTCATGAGAAGTATAAGGTGCTTTTAAGATGGATGATCTGTGACCGATGTTCAAACGACAGCACTTTATTTTTCCATATTCAAGAATATTATTAAAATGAATATCATAAAACAGTATCATCATAGTCTGGGAAGGCTTTTAAATAGAACCCTGTCAAAAACTGAAAATCATGGTCACATAGTGCTACTGTATTTATAATTTAAGCCAATGTTTTCTTCAGATCAAGTGCCCCTTAAATTTAAAAATCCCCCCTCAAAACACATTGAAAGCATGCCAATCTCCCTTTCCTTCCCTTACTCCAAAGTTTGCTTTACTTGACAAATAACTGAAATCATTCTAAAAACTTAAAAATCCTCCCTTAAATTTATGATGACAGGGAAGGAATGCGTCCCCCAATTAATATGACCTGAAGAAAATACTGTAAGCGTGATTTTTTTCTGAAACTGCCAACTGTAATTCAACATGCTTTAAATGGCTACAAAGGAATTGTTCGATCCTTGATATTAATTCAACTACTGAATTATTTCCCAATGTAAAGAATTTTCATAGCTTTGCAATTATCTTAAATTAAAAAAAAATAGCATATTTTAAATTGCCTCTCCCTTCTATGAACTCTTGGTATGCACCTGGTTCTCAGCGATGAGACTCACAAAATTAGAAATTGCTATTTCATGAATATAAAAAAAAACTATTTCATGAAAATTAAACAAACACTTTGCAAATAAGAATATCACACTAAAGAACCTAGGGACACAAAATCCTTTGTCTCTAAGTGAAAATTTGAATAAGTGACCATCAAGGAAAGCATGGGGAGACAACCGAGAGATCACAATATTCTACCTGTTTTATCTTGTGAAACTACAGACTTCTGAGTGAAACATCAAACACCATGCAACAAATGTACAATATCAAAGACTGTGCAATCAGTCAAGGGGTGGGTAAAACAACATATTCATACCACCAACATAAAACAATCACAAGTAAAGACACAGGATGCCAAATGAACTGAACTGAAGCACACATACTCAAGTGTTCATACTTACTTGGGAATCACTACATCCACTGAACTTAAAAATAATGAACTGGAAATCGAGCGCCGCTAAAATGTTGAAATTATGCGCAGTAGATTCAGAAAGGCAATTCTGATGGCACGATTCCAAACATCTTGTCACAAAAATGAATGAAAGAAAACCACAAACACCACATGTTCAGCAAATCTATGACCATCAAAAGAGGTCACAGTGAGGTGCTGGCATTAACATAACCATAATTAAGGAGGTGACACACTTATGACAAGGACAAGATGACTGATGGGAAATGAATAGGTTAGGTATGACAGAATGAAAACTAACTTCAGAAATAAACTGAGATCAAATACAAATCATACTGATGGCAAACGTCAAAATGATCAAGAAAACTTATCAACGAGACCCAAAGTGAAAACAGTTGAATCAAAACAGATCTTTGATATCACCAACCAAGTATATCAACTCAAACTAATAACCTAATTTTTTAATAAACAAGAATGAATGTTGAAAGAGATACAGTTGTGAGTTTGCTGGAAGGCTTGAAGTCATTTCAAGAAGTCCGAGCATGGTGCTGACTGGATGGTGGGACATACACACCCTGCCTTGTTGACATCGCTGATCAAATTGTCAACAGTGATGATATGCATGTAGGAGCAGTTGATACATTTCCTGTAGTCCTAAGCCCATGGCCAAAGATAATGTCCAGTCGCGATGACTCTTGACACCACTGGAACCAGATTTTAGCAGCAGAGAAGGTGGTATTATTTCTGGGCAATAACTTTTCTACTCTAAACGCTTTTCTTCAGTGTGACCCACTCTGGCCAATCACAGACCTGAATCAACTTCTCAACCTTCACCAACAACATTTTCTCAGAACCTCTTTTGTCTTGGATTCTATGGTTCCAGACTGAACCCCACAGTAAGGAGCAAGAACCCAGTTGTCCCACAATCAAGAGATCAATATCTCTTCTATGCAAAGGTGTCCCCAGGATGATGCAGTATGAACTGGATATATCAACATCCCCCACATTTTCCATCCAGGTAATGAAACTGGACAAAATCTGACAAAATATGAAAGGAATCAACCTGGCTCCACCGAGATGTGACATGTTATCTTTGGCATTAGTCTTCATCCTCGCACTTAGTTCTCCTCACATGGAACTTACATAACACACGCAATTATATATTTAATCGTCTGATGCAAATTGGCATGGAACAGTCGTACACATACAGCAAAAAACTAGTCAGAAGATTAGAAATTCATACTTAGCTTTTCAGCAAAATGCTCATGCACATTCTAGAATTAGTAAATTGCGAAGGAAAACTGACAAGGCTCAAGAGTAGGAAACCACTGACATTTTCTTGAGAATATTCAAAAGAGAAAAAATTGTGCTCGAAACAAATTCCACTTCCAGAAAACAGCTTAACATACATAAATTGTGTGAAGTTCCTCGTCCCATATAAACATTTCTATCATAATTATTTTGCTATGAGTTATGCTGCAGTAAGGTTTCTGAATTTCAGACTAAAATATTCAAAAAAACTGAGAAAGCTTTGCTGCTCAGGATAGTAACTTTTGCCATGAGAGGCATGAAACCCTCATTTAACACAGACAGGGATTTTACGTTAGTACAGAGCTATCGTCTCACACATACACGAAACAAAACAGAGATGGGCAGAGATCAACTAAATCACAGTAGGACAGGAGGAGATTTTAGGTTAGGAGAGCCAAGAAACATTCAGGAGGTAGGTCAACAGGGGAAAGCACCAGCTTCCAAACTCAAAGACGTTTCATTCACAAGTTTCACTACATTGTGCACTGATGGCAGTCCTCTAGATAAAGCCCACAGCCAATTCCTGTCTAGAGTAGCAAGTCTGGCAGATACAACCAATACAAAGTGTCTAGGATTTTGATTTTAAAAAAAAAAAAATCATGGTAGCAGTTTTAAGTTCTAGGTGAAATTCTGCCAGAAGTAGCAAGCACGGAGTGTGACTTTCCGTTTGGGAGAGGAAGACAATAGTCAGCATCCAAGACCTATTTATAGCCATTCCACAAACCAGCCAGCCAATCATATAAGGAGAATGTGGGAAAGGCGACCAATCATCTGGGGCTACCTACCATCTTCATCGGTCTTGACGATGATTGGTGAAGATGCTGGGCCGTCCCCTACTTTGGTGAATGCCAACACCCACACTTTGTAGTCTGTCCAAGTCTTGAGACTCCCTATCGTGACTGACAGCTTGTCTCCGCCCACTGTCTTCTCCTTAGCATCTTGTTCGCTTAGTCCGCTCTCCAAGACATATACTCTATAACCTTGCAATTTCCCATTTTGTTTTCTGGGGTCTGGTGGCTTCCATGAGACAAGAATTTCATGTGCGTTCACAGCGCTTCCACTGACATCTTCTGGCGGAGCCTCAGGAACTATTTAGGGGGCGGAGTTTGTGCGTTATTGGTGGGACAGGATTGGGTGAAATGAAAGGCAAATGGAAAATGGTGAAGAAAATAAAACAAAACATGAAAACATGCCAGCTTGCATTTTTTTTATGAAGCAATTTTGTGTAATGCATTAAAGGTAGCAATTGCTCTGAATGCAATTTGCAGGCAAAGAAACTGTAAATCTAGCAAAGTATGTAAACATGGTATGCAGTAATTGTATAGCCAAGTGTACGAAAAATATTGGCTTTCTACTGTATAGCAGAATACTGGCATGTATCAAAATGGAACAAAGAAATGATGGAATGTCAATACATAACAAAACTCATTTAAGAAAAACAAAGAAAACAGGGACAAACAATAACAAATCATAAAGTAAGATAATTTGGGGAAAGAGATCTCATGACAGAAACAATGACAATACATTACAAACATAAAACAGGAAAAACATTGGTAGCCTACACTTATGGCCAACTTGTGTTAGGTATAATGATGTGATAACAGTAGAACAGTGGTCTGGTTCATACTTCACTGGATAGGCAAAGAGAACTTTCTAGTACAGCCTTTACTGTCCTTAGACAGAGGCACAGAGCTGCATAGTGTAATATGAATGAGAGGGTGAACAGGTAATGAATTAACTAGAGGGAAGAATCAATCACTAGCTGGCAACATATCTACTGGAATGTTGTCTGAATGTAGGTAGCACTAGTTCTAATTTTGTCTTGCCATTTTGTCTTTTCTAAAAAACTTTCAATCATGCTTTTAGTTTCTCCAGTTTCTATCTCACTGGGTCAGATGTATGATTTTAAAATTCTGAGGGAACTACACTTGTTCATTAAGTAATTATTATATTGCGCATTCCTGATATATCTTAAAGGCAATTCTAAAAGAAATGTGTGTGTTTCTGAGAAAGCCTTTGAACAGGCAGGAATTACAGCAAAAAATTACATATATATATTATAGATGAGCACACAATGTCTAGAGGTATACTATAATGTGTCAAGTGAGTTATGTATTTCGTTAGATTATAGTTACAACATATGTCATGCTTGGAATAGGGAGGGGGGGTATAAATTATGCAAAGTAATTTCACATTTATTGAAATACAAATGGACATTGTTGCATGCTGTAATGCTATGAAAAACTATTTAAGTGCCAGATGGCTAGGTCCCTTTCTTAAGTTTGCTATCAATGTGAAACTGAATTTTTTTTTTTTTTATGCTTATACCAAGATGTGAACTGATAAACTTAAATAAGTTTCCATGGCAAGATCTATGAAGCAGTATCCCCAACGATTTTCATAGCTCTGCTAAATGGGCAAGTGCAAAAAGTTCTAGCACATCCTGCATGTTGATTTTTATGTCAGTGAAACTTGGATTAGAGCAGTGGTAAAATTTCTTATGACACATTTTCCAGTAATATGGAAACCTGTCCTGAACACATAATCATACTCAGATAGACAGGAAACAAAGGAGACTGAGGTTGAATGAGAAGAATAAATGATAATACATCTAGAGTTCAGGGGGTCAAGACGTAAGCAGCGATGACAAGCGAAAGGGGAGGCTAGGGGAATCGGCTAACACAAGGGATGGTAATGAGATATGAATGAGAGTGAGCACTGACTGTGACTGATGTGTGTGCAAATTACATTTAGTGAGTACATACATTAAAGGCCGGTGCTCCTTTTAAAGTGGTGAGATCAATTCTAAATTCTTTCAAGATGCAAGTTTTTCAGATATGAAATTTCATCCTCTTTTATAAAGTGTGCTCAATTAATACAAATGGAGAACAGTCATTTTGACATTAGCTACTACATACTATGCTAAACAGTCCTGATTGTGCAAAACATAGAATCCGATGCCTGCTGGAGATGTAATTAAGTCAAGAGAATTTAGCTTATGGAAGACACTTGTTAACTTTCCTTTTCTCTCTCTTTACTTGTTTCTTCAATACAAGTTCTGTTTTTGACATGCATGATATGTCCATATTCTTCAGCTTTTACTCTCATTTTCATGACTGTTGTTGGATTCTGTTATTTACTGAATATGACCATTCACATTATTTATTTTAATTGGTAAAGACACTGTATTATTATCTGTCTGCTGCAAATGTAATCCTATCCACTTTTAATGTAATCCTATCCACTTTTAAGAGAATTGGTGTGTATTTCAGATAATGAAGAGTGGATGGAAATCACAAAATCCAGTGAAACATGACAAAACTGAATGAAGAACACGGAGGTTAACAAACATCACAGCCATAATATAATAGTAATAGATAGTCCCAGCTGGGATAAAAACACACACAATTTGACAATGTCTGAGCAGGTCGGAGTAAAATATGTCCACTTAAAAAGACACAAAAAGAACTTTGCTAAAGTCTATCTCTTTAAAATAATAGTCACTAAACAACATTTAGGAAGCTAACGTAACATTTAAATTAAATACAAGCGAGGAAGAGAAGAGACAGGTCTAATACTAGGAAATTAGAAAACATATTTCTAATCTAAGAGTAAAGAAACTCCGATGCTTTTGTCTCTTTTTCCATCTTTATAGCAGCCCTACCAAGATGTTAAAGTAAAACACTTAAAACCAAAATGACTTCCAAACTGTTACAGGAGAATGTGCTATTAGGCTTGCACATTTTTTAGGTCTGAAGTTTTTGTTTATTTCTGGCTTTCCAGATTTTTCCTTTGTTTGTAGTATTATTGAATATACCCAACATATTGTGCCATAGCCATACAACTCAAAGACACTGCCAGAAGATGCATGATACTCACTGAAATGTGGGGTGTGCACCTGGACAGTTGGGGTACGAGGTCCTTCCCCTCGTGATGATTTCGCTGATACCTGTTGAAGATTGGACATTCACAAATACATGAGAGAACTGAATGAGATTTCAAATCTTTCAAATGAGTGACAAACAATTCCCTTAGATGAATTTATTTTGCTTTATGATGCCATGCTTTCAGTCACTCAGGAAAAGGAGGCAAAATCTGCCTGAGGCAACTGAAATCAGAACGGGATTGACTAGTGACTTGAAATAGTCAAATACTGACTCCAAAGGAGAACTACTGCAACATGCAGCTTGTTTATTATTATATTTGCTAGTGTAAAACAAAATCCATGGTATTACAGTATTGCTAAAAAAAAGACTGAACGATTTCAAAAGAATGACTGTTCTGGGATTCCATGATTGGGAGATATTTTAACATATTAAGAAAACAAAAATGCATAAAAGTTATACGACAATTCAGACATGTTTTTAACCTGTGTTTAATCACAATACCTGAGACACAGCAGTTTACCTGAATATGATACACAGTGTCTGGTGTCAGGTTGATCAACCTGTAATTTGTCACTGGAGGGTCAATACTGACACGGCCATTCTGCCGAAAATGGGAGTCATTGAAGTACAGCTCATAACTTTTGATGGTGTCTGCCTCTTGGGGTGCGTCCCATTTAACCAGAATGACATTTGGCGAGATAGGTTCAGCCACCAAGTTCAAAGGTTGATATGGTACTGTGGAGGGAATTATATGTGTGCATGAGTTCAGGAATCGTGATGAATCATTACGAAAAAGATAACAGTTCAGTACTAGACATACAACAAACATTATGTGGGTTAGGGTTGGGATTTTGACGATCTTTTCTGCAAAAGGAGAAAAAAATTATTTCTCTTTTCTTTTTTTTTTTTATGATACTCTACACAGGCTATGCCCTGAATCGAGAATTCTAGTTAAGGATCTTCTAGATAATGTTAAGAATATCTCCTAACAGCTAAACGTGGAGAGAACTGAGTTCAGAATTTCGACTGGGGATGTCTAGGTTATCAGCACACTGCTTCCAGATTGCATGATCTGCTGGGGTGGATGGAGTATATACATGAGGTTGGCCAATGTGCTATGATGCCTGTCTCACATCCTGGCAATCCAGGACAGCAGAGACATGTTTCTGTGATAGAGTATAGCACTGAGATTATCTAATAAAAACTGCTGCTGGAGACTAGTGCTGGACACTGCTCAAGGAATGACACCACCAAACTGATGAGACCAGGAAGGAAAGACGGGCTGGTCAACAAGTCTTGATAAAGTTCCAAGCAGATTTGATCCCAGATTAAACACAAGAGATCAGATTATCTAAAGCCTCATGCCTGCCCTGAAAGGTCGCTATATGTACAAGATAAAGATTATGTGTTTTTCACTGGATGAAATGTCTTGGCCATTATTCTTCTGCCAGATTACCTATCCCTGAATAGTATTCACCAAAGACTTTTAGCATCACATTTCTCACTGCAGGGGGAATAACCAGAGACTGCAAGGCTAAAAGAAGACATCGGAAAATGGTGGATAAAGATGTGAAAACATATAATTCAATAAAGAAAGTCCTTGTATTACACCAGTCACATACACTAGCATGTAATAAGGTCAAGATTAGAGAAGGAGGAGATAATACGAAGGCCCCAAGGGAGGTAATGGTGATATCACTCGAGGGGGAGATAACTCCACAAGCTCTACAGGGCCTCTGTTGGATATTAAACTGGTTGATTACAGAGCCCATTCTGTGAAAGAAATGAAATATTAGGACATCATGGAACAGCCCAAGAACAAATGCGCACTGCAGCATGTTAGTAGGTTTTGGGTACAATATACTGCACTATACACACATGTGAGCAAAGAACGCAACGCCACGCCAAGGTGAGTGCATGGTGCAAGGTTATTGATAATGCATGCTGGTGAGCGCAGAAATATATGAATGCGCGCTGATATGAGAAGAGCATGTTCTATGCTGTGCGCAATGGGGCCCGCATGGGCCGTCTCTCGCTGCTCAAAGGAAGAAGGTATCAGCAGCTAGGGGACGCTTTCTTGCCAGAGACACAATGTACGACTGAGACTGATGGCGGTGTCTCCATGTCTAGGCAGGGGAAAGGGCTGCTTGGTTAGCAAGCTGTGCACATAGACAAAGGCAAGGCAGTGAGCAAAGCCAAAAGACAGATACCAGACAAGGCTCAAGCACTGGGGTATACTGTATGCAGTCATACTCTCTATAAGAACTCTAACTACTACCCAGTGTGTATTAAATACATTTCACAAGTTTTGCTCTCTTGCACTGGATCTACAGACCCGTGGAATAGTGGTCAGTGTATGGCCTGGAGGTATGGGACATTATCTCTGTTCCCAGGATTCCTACAGAAGTGAAGGGGCATCATCAAATAAAATTTTCCAGTTTATTACTCACTGAAGATGACTTTCAACAATATGGCATCTTTTGAGGACTTAAGCATGATACTGTAATTATGTTTTATTCCACACTCCCATAAAAATTCTCACACAGCTGGATGTATGTTAAGGTTTATTCTACGCTGTTTTTTTTTTTTTTGAAACAAGACTCTTTGTCTTAGTGTTCTGTATATTATGCATTTCTCAACTAATTTTGAGGACGGGGGGATAAGACTGACTTTTCTGACCACAATACAGGAAAACACAAAGAACAACGTTACGGACACTATAGTAATGTAACACATTCAGAGGATAATATGGTTATTTGCACTTAAACACAGTGACATGTAATGGTATATTGTGAATGATATGACAGGAAATCAGGATGTGAATGAAGTTGGGAAGGCTTAAAAACATGAATGGGGATTAGAGGTTTAGAAATAAAAATTTGTTGTCAGTAGCAAAATGTTTCAAGTAATAACTCAACATAGCAAGTCTGGGGAACATGAAAACAAAAAAAACAAAAAAAAGGAAGAATGCAATCTCAATTAATAACTATATTAATTATCTTACTTATCGTACACAAGTATACGAATTAAAGAGATAAAATAAAATAAAATAAAATAAAATAAAATAAAATAAAATAAATACTTATAAACAACTGAATATGACCTGTTAAAAAAAAAAAGCTGAATGAAATGAAAGGGGACCAAAACAAACGCAAAGTATATACAACTAAATGATCCAAATGCACTGCACTGCACAGCACTGCTATCAAATGAAAAATGTTTGTGAACGGTGGAAACCAAAATCGGAAATCAAATGGATTAGTAAGAACATAAGATAATGGTGGCTTTGTATATGAGTAAAGAAATGAGACATGTAGGCAGCCCTCACCTTGCGACATCACTGCCACAGATTTGTAGTGGTGGATGACAGAGAAGGGAAAAAAAATAAGATGTAAATCATTAGTAAGCAAAGAGCTAGCGTTAAAGGTGTGTTAGCCACTCATGAGTGCCAAGGGAGGGGAAGTCATCCAGACAACATGGTGGTAGATGTCACGTGACTACTGACTAGCTACGTCACAAGGGTAACCAGCGAGAGATGACTAAGCTACCTCAAAACATCGACAACTTCACTGCGCACGATGCATGCCTATAATATTACACCCGCACCTCTATTTAATCACAACTGAAAGACTGTAATTTGACTGCATGTGGAAAAGGGCCAGAACATTAGTTCATTAGTTGTCTGGGATCTGTGAATCTAGGTTCATACGACAAACACCCAGGACTTTTTAAGTCCATCGAGTGAAAATGAGGGATACTCCAAAGCTATAATATACGTTCCGGGTACGTTTCAACGCCCAGTTTCAGTACATTTATAGCTACATCAGCAATTAGATCACTTTTCCGTGATCTGTGTGCAGACAAATGCAAGTCCGTGAAAAAAAAATAGTGACAAAATTTGCCCCCCCCCCCCCNCCCCCCCCCCCCCCCCTCGAAAAAAAAGATTTGAATTTACAGTGATTGAAAATCAGGATCCTGATAATTAGTGAAAAAATTCAAAATGCCAGTTAACATATTTGCAACATATTTGTACCACAAAACTACCGACGCAGACCTTCAGGGTACACTGGATTATCAAAATGCAAAGATTGGGAGGAAATTATGATTCTACGGTTCAAAAGGCCGACAGATGGAAAAATGTGGAACACGCCAGTATATCCTAGTACTTCCAGCCTTCAGAGCACTTTAGTTGAAACTTAAGTATCGTTTGTTATACATACTCTTCTTTGTTCTTTAAAACCCTAGATTCAATCTAACCATCCAGCTTTGGTAAGAATTCATTTATATTCTCCCTCTCACCAAAAGAACGTAACTTTATCCTCCAATGGATGACAACCCATAAAACGCTTTGGATAGTATGGACTATTTGGAGATCATAGCCTACTTATATGATGGCTTTATATTTTGTAGCATCAGGAGGGGCAACTTCAACCTTGAGCCAATACAGCTGGGGAAGACAGGGGAAACAACACACGCCATTAACTGGCCCGCCCTCTCGTGAATTGTGTATCAAGTCAGAATGCTCCAGATGTATCCAGTCTAAAGTCATCTCATCTGCAATGGTTACCACTTGCTCTGTTGATGGTCATTCTATTTATGGACATCACAGAGCACAATGTGTACGTGAAATTCTAGAGAAAGATTGCAAGAATATGGACAATTGCCACTTGGCAAGACAAAACAATAATTAAAAAAAAAAATTAACATAGATTCGGCAGCAAAAGCAGAGCTCCAAACTTACATTCCATGAAGTTGAGAAGTCTGCAATGCCTTGAGAACTTAAGTCAGTTACGGATTCGCTCAAATGTCTTTGCTTAATTGGAACCGATTTGGTTTAGCGTACCAGCAAAGACAGTTGAAATCTGCAACAATTAATTGGCATAAGAGCCGATAGAGTCTGTGCTCAACGTACACGAGGGTGCTCCGTCCCATCCATAAATCGTCAGTATAATATACTAAGGTCAGTATATCTCTCACTTACAATATGCATATTTACACCTGATTTTACCAATACAATACGTATGACGAGTAGTGTTAATATATTGTTAGGGCACAAACCGGAACATGATCGCCGCTTTGCAAACAAAGTGCATGTTATATATAGGATACAATATTGCATGTCAAACCATTATGAATCGTATGTTAATACATCACAAATGTATACTATGGCTAAAGGATTCAAGACACAAAATACGTCTTCATACCGTTAATTATTAAAATTTAAATATACAACATCAAACTGTCCTCACTCTCCTTCAAATTACGAAGGAAAAAAATAAAATCATAACTGTTATGTACATCCACTGCACGTTCCAAAAATCATAACAGTATCAGTTTAACATATTAATGATAAAAGAACACGATAACTTTGAAAATGTCACAATGAAGACACCAAAGGATTACATTTATCTAAGACTTAAAGAAGAAAGTGGATGAGAATTTACCAGCTCTACCGAATCTTGCAAGATACCGATGAGCAGCAAAGGGTGATAAGCTTAAAGAGAGTACACGCAGCCAGAATGAACGGTTCGTAACCCTTCTCAAAATGTGAAGTGCAAAGAAAGAATTTGCGTCAGAATGAAGGTGCACAAAGAAAACTCTTTAGGAATGCGAGGTGCCAAGACGAAAAAAAAAAAAGGTTGAAGCTTTCCTGGAAAGTCACACATCATTGATAAGATTGCAAATGTAGTAAATACATATCATTAAGGGATTAAAAATCCGCGGAAAATACATATATAAAGAAAAGATTATAAAAATGGATGCAGATGCAAGAAGTATTTATGACAGGTTAATGTACAGTGGAAAAACGATATAATATTGAAGAAAACCTCGAGTGTGTGTGTGATTTTTTATTTTTTTTTCACTGGGCTGAGGGATCTCAAATATTCAAGACTTGGATGAAAAAAAGAAAAAGATGAAGGATAATCGCAACCTGTTGCCAGCTGGCACAGATCTTGCGCTCCTGAATCAAATCAGAAATTGGGTCAAGGGCATGATTACCTTTGCATGTTCAGTGCAATTTCATGCACTTTTACCTTTATCGTTGTTTGAAAAAAAAAATATTGCAGATCACCTTTAAAAAACGACTGACAGTAACTTCCAAAACAATTTCTCTGCAGAGGATTCTTGTTTACCATTCATAAACTCAGAGGACCTTCAGGTATGTTTACTGTTTATAACAGTAGTGAAAATATTGGTACACCAACTTCAAAATGCGATTCAAACTTCTTTTCAGGCAGAATAAAGACAGGACACACTTTGCAAATGTCATATGTCACAGTGAGTTGCTCATAAAATTTTTACGTCAAGATTGGCCATAAATAACAAAGAAATGCTCCCATCTTCAGGAGGTAGAAAATGTGACTTAAATAATAAAATATGCCAGAAGTGGCGCCACTGAGAAGCCACGCGAGAGCATTTTTCCACCACTGTATCGCTGATATTAGAAAGAGATACAATGATATTAATCAACGCCACTGCAATCAAGAGTATTCTGCAGCACATGTTCAGCCTCTTTACTTTTGAAGTAGATTTAATCAAGATTTGTAAATGACATTTTTCTTTAGGTAAAGTAAGAAAAAAAAAGTATATTGTTGGGCAAGTTGTATTTCGGATGAACGTAAAGGAACCCAAATTTGAAAGAAAAATACTCTCCAAATAGAAGACAGAAATGAACTCCCAACTCCAAAATATTCCATCCATTCCTCTTCCTAATACAAAATAGGTACTTAGATCTGAATACCTTCCTGGAATTATTTTTTTCACACGTGATTACCATACTTCACTAACGAGCGGTTCATGTCTGTCTTCCAAGCTAGATTCAAAAAATGTTACAACAGAAAAAGCATCGTCAGAAACAGCGGCACAGCATCCAATATTCACTTGCAGATATCTTGTTACCACGCTTCATGAACTTTAAGCATAACAGGAGGTCAACAACAATTTCGCCACACTGCTCACACCACAGGTCAACAAGAAATGCGCAAAACTGCTCACGTCAGAAGTAAACATAGTCATGATGGTACAACAGAAACAGACACTGTACAGTCAATCCTGTACTCGAACAGCACGCATGACTCGCACTGAACAGCATACAAAACAGCGGCGGAAAAGAGCAGTGCATGCTAGCGACAACACGCGCGCCGAAAGAGGACGCTTTGCGCAAAGGTCGTGCTTCCATAGTCATGGATTTCCCGCTAGAGGAGGGTGACTGTGACGTCAGGCCTTGACTTTGCAAGCACGACCCACATACATAAATCACCAACCATGATGAGAGGTTATGAGGAAAAGCCTGCATGTGACAACCCCATCTCTTTGAGTTTCGGATTGTGTGTGTGTGTGTGTGTGTGTGTGTGTGTGTGTGTGTGTGTGTGTGTGTGTGTGTGTGTGTGNGTGTGTGTGTGTGTGTGTGTGTGTGTGTGTGTGTGTGTGTGTGTGTGTGTGTGTGTGTGTGTGTGTGTGTGTGTGTGTGTGTGTGTTCATTCATTCATCACAGTGCGACTGATCCAATGTATCCCTTTAAGTAATTCTTATCAACGGTCACAAGCTTTGGCCATGTTCCTTAAATAAAATATCTTGTTGCATGTTTTCTTGATGTGTGATTCTGTCAGTGTTCTCGAGACTATGAGGTATTCATTGAACTCGTGCATCAAAGGGACGATGTTCAGCATTTGGTAAGTCAATTTTCCGTCACCTACCATGAAACTGATATTGTCTGTGTGAATGTTTACGGCCATATTCCACTAATAGAGTCAACTGCAAATTTTGGAACCGCCATGTTCAAATTTAGGCCAGTTCTCAAGGCAATACCAGGTACATTGGGAACTAATGACTTATTCCGAATTTTTAGCCAGTTTTTAAGATAGTATCACATTTATCAGGAATTAGTTCTCTTCCTGCTACCAAAACTGCAGCATTCAATCAAGTTTGGGACTGAAGACATGCGTTATGCAATCAATATGTTACATAATAATGAAAAAATTACATTATCAGGTGAATGACACCCGAACCAAAATGTCTTTTAGTCATATGGAATCAAGTTTCCACTTTAAACGGCAAGGAAAATAAAAATTCACAAGAGCCTGAAAAAATTCGCAACTTCTAAGAAAGATGGGTTATCACAGCTTTACCTCAACGCCTTTCAAACTGTCACAAACACAGGTCAAAATTTTCGACATGTTTACGTGTATCAATAACGTCAAACTAAAATAGAATGGAAATGGTGTGCCGTGAGCTATCATTACAGAGTAGCAGTTGACAATGTGGCAGCTGAGTCTATCTGGAAGAGAAGAAGATCTGAAGAGTTGCTGAAAACAGGTCTATCAAACAAAATCACGAGCAGAGACAATTTAAGAAAAAAAAAAGTGTTGGTCACGATATAAGCTGTTGAAGAAACTGGAAAGAGACTGGGTAGAGTTCTGTCACGATAAATGAACTCACATACAGACACGTGAATTCTAAAAAGCATGCTCAGCAGTTTACAGAGCAGTTTGAAGAATACTTTCCTCAAAATGGAGACATATCTTTTCATTGATTTTAGAAAATGTGAGCAAAACATTTAAGAAAAAAAAAGGTAGAAAAGAGATAAGATGAAAAAAAAAAGATATTTGCTGATGTGTAAAAGATGACACAGTGAAATAAGACATTCAGAGAAGAAATGGTGGTGCGGCATGAAAACATCTTGGATACCTATTAATACCTTGGACGCCGCTCCTGCGCGTGCGCCCGCTACGCAACTTACCATCAAATATAGGGTGGGGGTATTTGGTGGGTAGAACCACTTTAGGATAATTGTCTTTAACAGCTGAAATTCAACATGATACAAATCAGCTTTACAAAGACAAGCTTTTTTTTTTCTGCCGTGCGAAGGAGCATTCTCAATACTGTGCATATTTTAGAGCAAAGGGAGATGACTAAGCTACAGGTCGTGCTAAGGGATAGAACTCATTCCTGTTAGGGCAACACTCATTCTTGCTGGGGAAACATTCATTCTGGTGGGGAAATACTCATTCTGCTTACAACTGGTTGTTACAAGCAGGGACAAAAAGGTAAACTATTTGGGTTAGGAAATATTCTCAAGAATTCAGGTTCCAGAGGGGGAGAGGGAGGGCGTGGATCAAGAAGGAAGTTATTTTATTGAGAAAAGGGCAAAAAGGAAGAAATTGGGTAACATATTTTATACTGGGAGTATATGAGAATCATAAATGCAGCTGGCTAGACATAAAACGATTGTTTTGCTGAAACATAAGGATGATCTATCTTCCAGATGTGTATTTTATTTACACAGATAGTAAACAATACTGGGGGGAGAATGATAGGGTTGAGGCTGATAAGAGAACGAGGACGCAAAACATAAACAAGAGAGCTCAATGTGTTTTTCATATTCGTTAAATCAGAATCCCGCAATGATGAACTGCAAGGCTGTTAACTGTTATCACATTCAGTTGGAAAGGGAAGACTGCTGACAGTTTGTAGGTCCTCTTTTTGACAAAACTGAAGACAGGACAAAAGCAAACAATTATTAAATTCCACT
This sequence comes from Ellobium chinense, assembly GCA_033807755.1. Classification (NCBI taxonomy): domain Eukaryota; kingdom Metazoa; phylum Mollusca; class Gastropoda; order Ellobiida; family Ellobiidae; genus Ellobium; species Ellobium chinense. Next base: position 183,424 of record JAWQUT010000457.1, read on the forward strand.
AACTGAAGGCTACTTTTTGTTTTGTTTGTTTCCAAGAAAGCTGTTGAAAGCGAGTCATATTTCAGGAAACGGAAATCAGCAGTCTATGTCGTAAATAAAATTAAAACCTGTGGGCCAATGTCGTAAATTAATAGCAATGCGTACAACTTCCTTTTAACCTCCCTACAGATGCACCAGCTGACCAACTTCGTACCTGGCACGTAATGAAATGATAACACACGCCTGCCCTCTTTCCAATGAAAGCTGATATGTTCATATTTTCCAAATCGTGTCGTTTTCCATTCATTTAAATGCCTAGGGAGGAAGTAACGCTGCAAAGGCTCCGTCAAAATAACAGGTGCGAGATCAAATCAAAACCTTGCTCCTGCAGCTCACGTGCCAAAGTAAACATCAGGTAGTGGTACTCGCTTTCAACACTACATCCTCCCTTCCCCATCCACAACTCCCCCCTCCCACGCCCAGAGACCTACTGGGGTTGCTCTTTAAATATTTGGGAAATCTTAATGAGTTAAATCAGCGTGACACGGTTAGTGTTTATTTATTGACCTATCCGATTAGGGAATTCTCCGGGGATGCATTTCAAGACAGGAACAAGAACCTTGCAGCTCAAGCACATCTCTTTTAGAGGACGGCTTCTCAGAGAGGTGAACAGTAAGATTTTGTCTCATTTCAAACCTGCAGAAACGTGAAATGCGTGAAAGCTTGTTTCTATCTTCTTTTCCCATCGCAAGCCTATTTTAATTATGTAACTTAAAAAAAAGATTTCAGATATAAGCGTTTATGACCCGCAACACTGTCCTTATCCAAAGACATTTGTTCTTTTAAGATCATTTTCTTGTCTAGCCTACACGTATTTCACAATGTTTGTTGTGTAAACTTAAATGATTCAGGTGAGGATCATTTTGTCTAAAGCCTTCGGAAAAAAAAAAAAACCGTCACTGTCTCAAACATTTACAGGGCACAGAAAATAATATTCTAAAATTAGAAATATATCTCCCTTCCTACAGATTTAAAAGGCTTACTCAGGTGGTGTTTCGAGCATGCAGGACAAAAACAAACGCATGCAACCGTGTTCTGGGAAAGGACATCAGAGAAACCAGGCCGTCAGACAAACACGTAAACATACACATACTTCGCACAAACACACATTTGAGGGTGGAAAACATCTATCATGGGCATGAAAGACTTCAAAGTCGCCGCCGCTGTCATGCAAGGGTAATAACAAAGTCTGGAATATCTTAACACTTCATTCCTCATTCCATGCACGGTCCATGCACTAATAAAAAAAAAAAAGGATGCCAGTGACAAGGGCAGTAACCCATGCATCAAACACGTTTAAGGGTAGGCAACTCATGCGATATGTAACATTTCAATCTAAAGCCATATAAACTGCCATGGACCCTAAAATATAAAACTATCACTTTCAATTACAGCTAATGCTTATGATTATAAACAATCTGTGAGATAAACTATGCTATGTCTTTAAAAAAATGACAACCAAAGCAGCTGACTAATGATTAATATTAAATAGTAATATCACACCACTTTGCTTGGTCGTGAAAGGGTAGTATTTCCATTGCGATAAAGTGTTGAGATCAACCAGAAAATTTCACGAATGGCAGTTACATATGAAAAAAAAACAAAAAAACAAAAGAACTTGGCAAGAGCATTTAGCCCGAGCACATTTTGAAATGTCTTGCTTTGCTGAAACGCGACTTCTGAAACTTGACAGCACTGCTACTTCATCTCATGGATGTACTCTACAGTGGTAACATTAAATTGTGTCATAAATATCGCTGGACGCTGCACAAGGTTAGGTTGCATGGTGTTATACAGAAAACGCCGCGCCGAGCGCGCGGGGAGTATCCGGTAAACACTGAGCAGCAGGCAAAGGCGCGTGAATTGAGCAGGTTAGTACTCAAGTCAATAGGGCATGCTTCTCTGGCAATGCGCTTCTGGTATCTCAGGCAATGTAAAAGTGTGACAGTTCCAACATATCAACATATGCGATTCAGCCTTTCTGCCTTCATGGGCAAGCACTTTCAACTAAGTGTCTTCTCTAGGTAAATACTGAAAACATCCAAAATTTGAACACTCGGAAGTTGGATTCCCAACTTCTGAAAAGCTGTTTAGTAATGTTAGCTAATTGGTTAAGTAGAATTTGCCCTTGTTTCATAAATTAACAATAGTCTCGTGTTTAATAATAACAATGATAATAAAGGATTTACATAAATGTTAACTGAATATAGTATGGTTAATATATTCTTATATTATTGATATAGAAGTGAATTTCCCTTCACCAAATTTTGTTCTAATGTATTAAAATCGTCTTAAAACTCTGTAGCATGCATAAAACTGACGGGTCCGCCATGGTACGAGGGTCACATGACTCACCTCCCTGCGTTGTGAGGACCTGGATGGGGTGGGACATAGGACCTTGTCCTATGTTAGAGTAGGCCAGGACACTGATGGTGTAGGTCACATTTGGAGTCAGCCCGCTGATGGTTGTCAAGCGGTTATCGTTCTTGACCTCCTGTTGTTCCCAAAAGAAGATGGGGTCTTCGGGCTTGCGGGTGTAGAAGACCTTATAACCCTAGAGAAGAATAAAACGAAATAAGTCACCAAGCACTGTATAGCATGATTACACGGTTTTGACAAAGAAACTATGAAGTTATCCTCTGGTGAAAATGTTTAGGGCTTGAGTTATTAGAGTTAGTGGACTGATGCATCTGCTGTCCAGTACACGAACAGTGTCACTTTTTCGTGCATCTTTCGTGCATTCGGTCGTTCGTGTATTCGTCCACTAAATCTAGGTCATTATGAAAAGGCATACTTGTGGTCAGCAGATACTCTTCAACGAAAGCAGAGATCATGGCCAGTAGATACTCCTCAACGAAAGCAGAGGTCATGGCCACCAAATACTTCTCACGGAAAATAGAGATCAGGCCAGCAGATACTCCTCAACAAAAGCTGTGATCAGAACCAGAAGTTACTCCTCGACGAAGGCAGAGTCTCTTACATGCAGGGCTAAGCTTTTTGACGTTAGTGCTCTCTGAACAAAAAGGCGCCTGGGTGGTTCGTCAGTTTTCAGTCTTTAGATGAATTCCTGCTTACGTGATGAAATGCTTGCATACCCCTAAAACCATCCCCAGTCCAACAAACACACACATCAGTGCCCACC
>JAWQUT010000457.1:206604-242539 GCA_033807755.1 Ellobium chinense
AAAAAAACTGGACTATCCGAGTCGTTAGTAGCAGAGTATAAAATCTGTCCTTTGGACAGATTGTGTAGAAATAATCATATAACATGAAACCACACCGCAAAAGTGGTGAAATTCAGTTTTGAATTTGTAAAAAAATAATTGTTGCAGGCAGTGTTTCCCAATGGCTTCAGCGGATTTCATTTGTGCGGACCTGTGATCTGCAAAAGAAGGCCAAATTTTTAACCCCTTTTCATGTAATTTAAAATTGTGAAAAATCTAACCGAAGGATCCCCACCGTAAACAGTAAATAATTTGAGCACAGTGATGGCACCAGACCTGCAGACTAGTCTTGGCCATCTCGGAAAATTCCTGTGGTTAGAGAAGAAATTTTTATTAAATGGCTCAAAGAAGCTTTTACAATTTGGCTCCTGCAACCTAATGTGATTAAGCACCGCCCACAGGTATGAAGATGCCAATAGCACCTGGCATAAAAATATGTAATTTTAAATAGTCCCTATAAAATCAGAATATTAGCCATGGGGAGTGGGGGTGGATTTTAATTTCAAAGGCTTAGATAGGTGCAAATATATGTGTAGACTCAGAATAGGTGAGGTTTAGTCACTCAAGTATAAAATTTGTGATTGTTGCTAGGTGGGTAAGGTTACCCTGTTTACTGAGTAAAAAGGCCTAAAATATTAGGGTGTCTGCTTCACTGCCTAAGTTCTCAAAATCTAACTGGTTCAGGTGCATTTTTTCTTTGTGTCAAAATTTGGAGTAAGAGCTAAACTACATATCTGGAAAGTATTTTGAAACGGCACCCCAGGAGGATAAGTTAATGAGGGGTGTAAAACCTAATATAGCCAACAGTGAAAAACACATTGGCATCTTCATACCTACAAGGTTCTTCCAAAGAAGCAACTTAAGGGCAAGGCCCAGCTAGCCAACTCTCTACCTACATTATTGTATCTCTGCTATCGACACACCGTGCTGGAAGTGACAACTGACAAGTTCCTTCCACTGCTGTTACAAGACCACAGGCCAGCATTCCGTTACACTCTACAGATCTCACGTGACGTAACATCCGACTGATTGGCCTCCTGACGTCACGTGACAGGTTCCAGACCCGCTCTCAAGGGACATAAATATCAATACTTAAGTGTGGGTGGCCGGCTGTTTGCGCTGCGTGCCTTATGACAAACAGAACTCGAAACAAACAAACAAAGCTTTATCGCTGGCTCCCTAAACTGCTTTTGTTCAGAGGTTGATTTGCCGTCTCTCTTCACAGACTTCAAAATCACAATGTTTGGAGCGGGCAAGTCCCATGTGTTGGGCTCGAGAGCTGAAAAGAATTATGTATGAACCATTCCTCTGTCCCTACACTTTGTTGAAAATACACGTGTGTACATGTGTTACAAGCATCAAGATATGCCAGATTTTTGATGATGGAAGTTATCTGTCTCTCATTAACGTTCGCTGCCCGCCACTCACTCTAATGAAGTACTCCTAATCCCATCCTGATATACATAGAACCCATTCTTTGAGTTAAGAGAACAGTGAAAGGTGAAAGAAGGTGCGCGATGTTACTATCAAATGGTCATCAAACAGATGGACGAGAGCCACACAGCATCTTAATTTCTAACAGCCGCAAAAGCACCACTACCAACAACAGCGGCATCGACAACAAAACAACAACAATAACAACAACACTAAACAAACCTTACTAACACTTTTCATACCCCACAAGCTGAAACTCCTTAGGCTTAACGTACGCTAAAAAAACCCCTTGATGTCTATCTCTGTTCAGTGAATATAAATTTGGACTGTTTTTTGGACAGCATCCAGCCTGGCAATCTCGCGTTAGACGTACACGGTGGAGTGACAAACAAAAAAAATAAAAAAACACCAGGCCATGGAAATACAACACCCCTCCTGTTTTTACTCAAAGGAATTGGACTTGATCGACTTTGCAAGCTGCCACGTTTGGCATCTTTACGCGGCTTATCAGTGGAGATTTCATTAAATTTCATTTCCAGAAATTTACTGTCTATCAGGATAAGACACACCCTGGAGAATTAAGAACATGAAATGCGAATCTTCGTCTTTCAGCATTTTGGAAAGTCTCTTAGCGTCCCAAGATTATCTATGAAGGAAAGTGGGGATAGAAACAAACCACAGCATATAAAAAAAAAAAGAGGGAGGAGGGAAATGAACTGATGAATAATTGAAAGGAACAAAAGAACAGCAACCACTGGGGTGAGACAGAAAGAGGGAGGAAATGAATGGAGGAAAGAGAGAAAGAGTACGGGGTGAGTTATGTTCAAGTGAAGGCCACCTAAGCCAGTTGACTAACAAAGATGTAAAACGTACGCGACAGTCCAATTATCTGCGGTGAAACAAACAAACGGAAGCGAAACCAGTAAATTGCCTCTGAGTGGAGCTGCAGACATCTTGATGGCGCTAGAGGCTTTTAGGGCTGGAGAAGGCTGGTGTCAGCCACTTGTAGCCCCAGAACTGCACGTCACTCACTCTAGACTTGTAGGAAGTGTAGAGATGTCAGCTCTCTACTGTACCTCTTTGATTGTACTCAGCCTCAACACATTGCACTCCTGATCCTGTTTGTTATATAAGTATCCTGATGACTCAGTCAACGTCATGAGAAATCAAGCATTACGTCGCTCTAGTTCAACCAATTTGTGGTCTAAGACTTAAGAGAAACGCAGCTTGTATGTGTGTGCCTATTATGACAGCCCTCCCTATTCAATTATGTTTTTTTCCTTGTTTATTATTTAGCTTTCATTAACTTGCCCATTTGTCATCAGTGTACATGTATTTATCTACGATTCTCTGTATACCTCTTCAGATTCCTCCGGCTTACTCACTTGTCCTGTGATTCTCTATCTCCATGTTCCAGATTACTTTCGTTTTTTTTCAAAACTCTATTTCTCTGTCGTCTTTCTACTCATATCCCATTTATTTTTCTCGCCAAGTTGTTTCTTCCATTATCTAATTCCTTAAGCTTGCTCTCCGCTGCTGGCACCTTCCTGTATAGCTGGTTGTCCTAACTCCGTAGACTACCAAGACATCTTAACTACCCGTTTTCTCATACACTTGAAAAGTACGGCTATCTATTCTCTGCCTATATATATAGTCTATATAATTATCTTTCTTTTGCTAAAAAAGTATTTGGACTTAACATCATGCTACTGCAGGCTTAAACTTGCTTGAACTTTGAAATATATTTGGTTTCTCTCTCTCTCTCTCTCTCTCTCTCTCTCTCTCTCTCTCTCTCTCTTTCTCTCTCCCTCTNCTCTCTCTCTCTCTCTCTCTCTCTCTCTCTCTCTGAATGAAACTGGACACTCCATGCTGCCATATCGTTTCTATTTCAAGACATGGTGGATTTATTTATGATGAAAAGAAAAAAAAAAGGCGAAATTCCAAAAATGCATCCGTCCTTTTTTTTATTTTTTTTTGTTAAAATCTAATTATTTAAGTGAGTTAAATCACCAGAAAACGTAAACATCTCTAAATCTCCTTGGCCAGCACCATAAATCCACCAGCCATGGACAGGAATGAGACAACCCATTACTGGTGACGTAGAACTCGAGAAATGTTCTCGTGTTATCTCGGGCCAATGGACGAGAAGGGACGAGACGATTTAGGGACGATAACTCTGGCTGGCAAGTTGTGCGAGGACGCATAACGATTTGTGGGAGAACAGTAAGTGCCAATGCAAATCAGACAGGAGGGAAGTAATCTATAGCCAGACTGTTACATCAAAATTTAATTCAGCTATCGCTATCGATATCCATTGTGAGTCTGGATTCTGTTCTGTTCTTTAAACATTCAGAGTTCATACAGAATTTGCAAAATAAAAATTACGGACATATTAAAGGGCCTTTCAATGACTTTTTCAGGCTTAAAAAAAAAAAGCTGATAAAAGTTTATTTCCGCAACGACAAGATCCCTACAGCAACTTATATGTCACTGATAAATAGAACAAGGTGTTAGAACATTTCTTAGAACTTTTGATGAGATAATCGACATTTCAAGATTAGAGGTATCTTAAGGCCTAAAAGCTGTTTTCTGAAAGATAACAGACTCATAAAGACCGGTATTAATATTGGCATTCAATATCTGTATCTGCAAAGTACAGTGGAACTCTGACAACCCACTCATCTTTCTAATCAAGCTATTGATGGTGTGTTATCAGAGGTTTTGTGTTATCCATGGTGTTTTTGTAAGAAATAAAAGCAGTTGGGACTAGTGAACAAAAGTGTGCTGAGTAGGGTATTGTGTTAGGCAATGGTTGTATTAACAAGAGTTCTACTGTATTCCACAAAACATGCCCTGTTTTACCAGCCGGTGCAAAATGGATGTTTGTTTTACTGGCTCTTACAAGTGAACCCTCGGAGGACCTCGAAATGTTCGTCAGTTCAGCAGTTCAAGAAGTTACGTCACTCAGTAAGGTCAGGACCCCCTGGGAAATATTGGAAAACGCCTAGATGAGCTTCACGGGGGTCGAGTATCGCTCTTTATCGCATTATTCGCAAAATGTGTCTCCGGAGGGCGGTCGTTGGGTGGCTGATTTTCGCAAAATACACTCTAGGTAAAGCCATTACGGCCCACGTCGACAGGGGAAATTAGTGTTGCAGAGTCTGCGGCGATGTTACTCAAATTTCACGTTGTTTTAGGTGATTATGAAACTGCAATCGCATGGCTGCATGATCAATTTAGGGATTCAGAGGACACGGATAGGAAGTATGGGGGGCAACAAAAGAACAGGGACACAAGAAGAGAGTGCGGGAGAGAGGGAAAGAGAAAACAGAGAGAAAAAGGATGCGCACTGTGTTGGGCTTGGATGCCCCAAGTTTGTCAGAGGAAGGATAGGGCTAGGATGAACAGGAATGGATGATGCTATTTATCCGCTATTTTGTCAGGGCAGTTAGTGAGTGAGCAGGAAGACTTTAAGTGTAGCTCAACGTAGATGAAAGAAAACAAAGCGACTAAGTTCTATGTCTGAGGATTGAGGAGACAGACAAGTATACGAAGATCCCTTAAAGTTGACCAAATTAAAATAGGGATGATCGCAAACCATGGCGAAATTTTCAACATCCGGGTTTCTGTTCAGTTTCGGAGTTCTTTGGTCCTACGGTCCTACATTTTTCTACTTGTTTGCAGGTAAGAACGCCCTTTTCATTTCTCAGATCTGACTTTTGGGTTTTCCGAAAAAAATTGGATCTCTACTATCCCTGTTAAAAGAGAGCGCTTGAAAAAAGACCAAAATGCAGAAAAACACAGTGGGAAGAACGGTGGGAAGAAACTAAGTATTGAGAACAGAGACAACTATATGAACATCTAGTAAGGTTGACCAAATTGGAGAGATACTGAAGAAGGCCAAAGAGAAGAAGAAAGAGAGGGAAGAACAAGAGGAAGCAACTAAGCACTGAAGAAGAAAGAGAGAGAGAGAAAAAAAGAGAGAAATGGAAGAGTAGGAGGAGGCAACTCTAACCCTGTATGTCCTTAATAAGTAGCCCCGTCCCAGGAGAGTGGCTCTGCTCATTACCGCCCTTGGCCATCTGGTCTTCCTCAAGACCGTGTCAGCTGAAGCCACAGAGACGGGGGCGGTCAGGTGGATACAGGAAACAAGAAAAGGGAAAGGAGTACCCAGTACTACTCACACACACACACACACACGTGAAAAAGTGGAAGTCTGAGCAATTATGTGACGAAAGTCTGAATCATCGCAACTCCCTTTGTCTTTCTTTCTGATTCATTCTTCACGTCATCAACAATGGTAGATCGGTTACGCCAGGGCTCAACCATAATTCCAGACAAAACAAAATTCTGAATAAATCTTAAACCCCAAAAATACTTCGGTTAATATCCTCATAAGTTACAGTTTAAATGAAACAGCGCATATAGAGCCAACCCCTTAAAAGGAACGCGAGGAACATTACCATAATCGCAGTTATTATCACTTGGGTTTCCCTTCAACTCAAAGAGTTTGTCCATTTTTTGAACATCTGTTTTCTACATAACTGCATTGTATTTAATACCTAGAGTCAAGTAGTGTATTTACAAAGGAAAATACCTTCGCAAGAGACTTTACGTAGATTTCTTCCTTAAATTCCCTTCCGATTAAGTGTGGCTTAATTTAGCCTTTTATCATATTAACATTTTTATCATATATTAACATTGTTAACTGTTATCTTCGTCTCTTAATTTGTCTCTTAATATAAAAAATCAACACGGATACATTTTTATCCATAGCAACATCATTCTCTGTCTCCTTCTGCCAAAACATACTAAGTAACTTTTTCCCCCAATTGGCTACAATTTAAGAGAAACTAGCTGACATTTTAATATTCAGACGGCATTGCGCCTACCTGGCACGGCTCTAATAAGGCCACGAAATAATATCAGTAACGAGTTAAAGAAAACCACAACATCCACTGAAAGGAAACAAGCCAAAAGCAAACAAAACATGCATATCATTTTTCATCGCAATTAGCTACGCCAAAAGTGTGGAATCGCACAATGAGGCGCACGTGTGATGAATGGGTAAACAAAGATGTACATAATTTATCGTTCTTTCATGTTTTCGCATCTGGAGTTTATAGGAAATAATCTTAACTCTACTCTGGAGAACGTGAAGTCTTAGATTAACCTTTGGAGGTTGGATAACGTCTGGGCAGTAATTTAAGTCATGTTTTATCGTGTTCCTAACAGGAAAGTCTTAGCTGCTTCTCTAGGCTGAGGAGAGAGAGAAAGAAAGAAAGAAAGAAAGAAAGAAAGAAAGAAAGAAAGATAGAGAAAGAGACACAGACAGAGAGACAGGGACAGTGACAGAGAATGAGAGAGAGAGAGAGACAGGGACAGTGACAAAGAGACAGTGAAAGAGAAAAAGATAGAGAGACAGACAGACACACAGAAAAAGAGACGGACAGACAGACACACACACACACATACATACAGACAGACACTGTAGCGACAGAGGCCGATTTAGAGAAAGGGACACCTCTTCAAAGGGCCTCCTCCCCCTCCAAAACCAAATTCCAAAAAAATCAATCAGATCGGCGATAATTTCATTACTACCAGTGTGAATGACTACCTAGACTCAAGGGGACAGAACCAGCCGACCAAGGGGGAGTGAAACGACCCGGGGAAGGGGAGAGAAGCGACTGGCCAGGGCGACTAACCCCAGGCACCTAGTCAACGTCACCCCCAATCAGGCATCGCGATCTTTCACCGTCGCTCTAATGAAATCTCCGCGGTTTTTCATTCATTTAATTCCTCTGTGTATCCCCCATCCCTGCCNCGAGAGAGAAAGAAAGAGAGAGAGAAAGAAAGAGAGAGACAGAGAAAGAGACACAGACAGAGAGACAGGGACAGTGACAGAGAGAGACAGAGAATGAGAGAGAGAGAGAGACAGGGACAGTGACAAAGAGACAGTGAAAGAGAAAGAGAGAGAGAGAGAGAGAGAGAGAGAGAGAGAGAGAGAGAGAGACACACAGAAAACAGACGGACAGACAGACACACACACGCATACAGACAGAGAGACACTATAGCGACAGAGGCCGATTTAGAGAAAGGGACACCTCTTCAAAGGGCCTCCCACCGCCCCCTCCAAAACCAAATTCCAAAAAATCAATCAGATCGGCGATAATTTCATTACTACTAGTGTGAATGACTACCTAGACTCAAGGGGACAGAACCAGCCGACCAAGGGGGAGTGAAACGACCCGGGGAAGGGGAGAGAAGCGACTGGCCAGGGCGACTAACCCCAGGCACCTAGTCAACGTCACCCCTAATCAGGCATCGCGATCTTTCACCGTCGCTCTAATGAAATCTCCGCGGTTTTTCATTCATTTAATTCCTCTGTGTATCCCCCATCCCTGCCTTTCATCCACCAAGATTATCGGGAACACAAAGTATATTTCAGACACAAAAAAAAGTTTGATTAGATAGATTTTGTCTAATGTCCTGCTTGATGGGTTGTTTTTTTTTTTCTCCAGACAGACTATTTTCATATGCTCATTTTTTCCCCGCGGCATGTTGCATAATTTATTTTGAATAAAGCTGCACTATGCATATTAAGCAAGTACAAAGCACGGTGTTGCGTAGTTAGCTAAAATAAAATTAAGCTCAAGCAAGTGTGCGCGCATACAATAACCTCTCCTAGTTCCATCAATTTATTTTTAACCTGGCTGTTTTTAACACGTGATGATAACACGATTTCCAGGCACATATTTTTGAGGAGGTGGGGTTTGGAGGCACGAGGGTGGTTGCGGGGAGATATCTTATACGTTTGAGATTTAAAGAGAAAGAGAGTTAGGCAGGTAGGGCTAGAAAAGGTAAACTTTGCGATAGACCAGGTACGCATGGGATGTTACATGAAAATGGTAGAGCGATAAAAAACTGAACGGGAGCTGTAATCAACAAGGGAAGTTCGCAACAAGCCACTGATACTGAAATGATAACTCTTGCTTAAAGTTTGGCACGAATTATTTCCCCTGGGTAGGGGGAGGTAAGGCGGACGGGCCCACCAAGGGGAACTCACTCTGATGTTTGATAAAAGGTAGGAGTTGGGGGTCTTGGCAAGTGTTCAGTGCATCTGATTTGTTTGCCCCATTGATAGATAAGAACAGGATGCTCCTGCCTCCTTATCTAACTACCATTTTCTTTTCTTTTCCCTATACTTTTTAAATTTCATGTTTATTTTACATAATTTCGCTTCTCCTCTCTGATTTCTTCCAACGTGGTCTCAGGAGAACACTCTATAATCAATATACAACAGCAGCGCAGAACAGGGCGCATTATTCCTCCACTATTTATGGATTTTTTTTTCACTTGAGGCGATGTCTTGATTTTCGAAATGTGAGTCATGGTTTGTATAAACAACAACAACATCAGAATAGCCTCAAGAACTTAACACCGTGTTTCCATGTTTATCATTTTAAATTCTACATCCAGTGTTCGATGGTTGTGTTATCTGGAGTTTTCTAGCAGTATTTAAAGACCAGTGCCTGCCGAGCTCTCAGAAGGTTTGTGGGAAGGAAGCCGTGTACATATCGAGGTTTAGCAACCAGAATGTTCTATGTCCACATTTTATCACTGGTTGTAAATGCTTGGAATAAAATGACATTACAATATTATGGGTCCTTTTTTAAAATTTCCAACAACCAAATGATCGAAAGAAAAGAAAGAGAACAATGAGGATTTATAAAAAAAACCAAAAAACTAAGGCTAGGTATCTCGCACCGCAGTCAACAACATAAAAATATAAACTGAGTGTTAATAGAGTCAGAGTCAAGATACTGCAGGTAACTGAATGTTTATTTATGTACAATATTTCAACTTCAATTTTCTCCTTTCATGCATTTTGGACAGAACACGCTTTGGTTGCTACCCCTCGATATAATATAGTACTGTGCTCGATTTCGCGTTGAACTTAATCCATTCCATACCTCCTTTTCTTTGCTAAAGCACTGGCAAATACTTATTCAATTACGGCGAAATGGAGTTACACCATTTACAAACTTCCGGCTATACGCCATGTTGTAAGCATAAGAAGTGAGTAGGCAGGGATAGATTTGCAAAAAAATAAAACCAAAATAACGTCACTCTGTTTCAACCTATATGTACTTAATCGTAGCTGATAGGGAGAAGTATTTTCTGAATACATTTGTTTTAAATATATTTCGTTAATTTTTTTTTTGGTTAAAAAAAATAAAGACAGGAAAAAGGTGGGGTGAAGATAATACAGAAATGTCACGCCGTTCTATTAAATGTCAAGCTCAAAAATGAAGGGATTTGGGTTAAAATTGTCCAGACATTCTAGACTAATACGTTGGGTTTATGAGGGGAATTATAAAGTAACAAAGTGAGTAAGGCACAGGAGGGGGGGNGGGGGGGGGGGTGAGTGCAGTTTATGTGTGCGTGAGCAGAAGTGTGTATCAGTGGGAAGATGTGAGGGAGAGAGTGACAGAAGGGGAGAAATGGTGATACTGAGGGAAGGGAGGGTGTAAAAGAAGGGAGTATGAGAGAAAAGAGCGGGGAGGTGGAGGAGGAGAGAGGGGAGGAGGAGACAGAGAGAGAGAGGGAGGGAGAGGAAAGAGAAAGACACGGTTGGTGGAGGAGGAACAAGGGAGGTAAGAGAGGGAAAGGCGGACAGAGAAGAGCGGGGAGGAGGACACAGAGAGAGAGAGAGAAGGGGGGAGGAAAGAGGAAGACAGTGTTGGTAGAAGAAAAACAAGGGAGGCAGGAGAGGGAAAAGCGGCGAAAGAGAGGGATGGACAGAGGCAAAGAGAACTTTCCAACAACCAAATGATCGAAAGAAAAGAAAGAGAACAATGAGGATTTATAAAAAAAAAACAAAAAACTAAGGCTAGGTATCTCGCACCGCAGTCAACAACATAAAAATATAAACTGAGAGAAAACGCAGAACCGCAGAGAGTAATATCAACGTACGCACATTATTTTTCATCTGCCATAAAATTTTACTTTCACGACTGTTTTGGTTGCCGAGCAAAAGTTTACAGGGTGAGTTCTACTCCCTGTGCTCACATTCATCATTCGCCAGGGTCGTTAGAAGACAGAACGACAGTTGGCAACAAGAGTTTCCTTTCCAAATCGCAACTAATCTTTGTGGGAATGTTGATAAACATAAAAATCTCTCTCCCGATAGCAAGGTTAGCGGCCGGGAAAGTTATAGGAGAGACGAAACGTATGGATGGGGAGGGGGAAGGGANGGGAGGGGCAAGGGAGGGGGAGAGGAGGGCGAATGCGCAAAGGGAGTACAGAATTACAGATGATACGGTACAAGTGTTCACATGCATGAACACACAAAANAAAAAAAAAAAAAACGAGGAGAGAAAGAAAGAAAAATAAGCAAAAGGAAAAAAAAATCATGACAAAGATTACATGGAAAATATAACACACAAAAAGAAAGAAAGAAAGAAAGAAAGAAAGAAAGAAAGAAAGAAATTATAACGAAGAATTCTACACCCTCCCATCCCCCCCCCCNNNNCCCTACACACACACACACACACACAGAGAGAGAGAGAGAGAGAGAGAGAGAGAGAAAGTGAGAGAGACAGACGGAAAGACATCAGAATGCAGCAAACGTGAAAATGAGTAGAAACAAACTTTACAAAAACCAAAAGAACTGAGACGCACCGGAGAGATCACTGTGCCTACACGGAATGAATATATTTATATCTGTATTTAGTCTAAGCATGATAATTCTTTACGCAACAGGAAATAAATAACAACGTTAATGGGCAAACGTACAGCCAGAACATGGTCTCCTCTATAGATACAACTGATAGCTCGACCCGCCTTGTTACGTGGCCCAGCAAGCCTGGAACAAAGAATTTCACATGCGTTCCATTCTGGTATTAAGAAGAAGAAAAAATACAGAAGCTATGATAAATGGAGGATGGGTGAGGAGATGGGGGGNGGGGGGGGGGGTGTTTGGAATGCAGGGAAAATTTTAATGAGCAAAAGGACCAGAAAATGAAAGAGAGGGTATTTTGTTACCACCAGAAATACGCGAATGTGGCCTGGAAAAAGATTGTTGAGGTATCTGACTTCAGAATGAAAGTCAGGAGGATGAAAGAGAAGAATAAAAAGATATTGTGAGCACGGAAGCAAAACGTAAACATGGAACAAAAGAGAGCGAGGTATGTTGCGGCATAGCGTTGAAGTAATATTGTGTAGGAGGCGGGTGTGGGGTGCAGAATATGAGTTAAGTTCGGAAAAGGCACATGTTAAGTTAATGCTGCGGTAGGATCTTATGAACTCGAACGTCAGCGAAAAAAAGTCAGTATTGTCGAACTAGTGAGGTGTTCGAATTCGGAACTCAACCCTGATACAGAATATAAAAGACTAGAGAAACCAGGCTGGTTGTTCACGTGTGTGAGGTTTGAGGTCTTGTTTATCAGTCATGACAGGATGTCAAGGCTCAGGATGGGGGCGAGGGGGGCATCCAAGGATAGAAGGGGGGCAATCTTCTTGTGGAAGGGGGTGCTAATGTCTTCTGACAAATGGGGGCCTATGTTGGTATTCCCACTACAATTATTTTTTAGCATATTCATGATCTATAT
This sequence comes from Ellobium chinense, assembly GCA_033807755.1. NCBI lineage: Eukaryota > Metazoa > Mollusca > Gastropoda > Ellobiida > Ellobiidae > Ellobium > Ellobium chinense. The sequence goes on from JAWQUT010000457.1 coordinate 218,691, forward strand.
GTCAACACTTATCACACAACACAATATTTTAGCGAAACTACGAGTGCCTTTGACAAATTTACAGGGATAAGACAATAAGTACTGTATAAACGAAGAGGTATATTAAAACAGACCCACTCCGTTTTATTAGGAACAGTTTTTGACAAAACTGTGCCCTTCTATCGGATGGAAGACGATAGAGGTAGGCAAAGATAACTCAACCCTTCAGATTCCTCCCCCCCCCCTTCCCCGTCCCGTCCTCTTCCCTCAACCCATTACCAACTTCATGTATCTGCCACTGGAGGAACTGGAGGTACGACTCACTCGATGGCGCCCCTCAAAAAGCCTTACCTTCCGCGGCATGTTGTGAGTACGGTAAGTACACAAACACTCCTTTTATCAGCTTCGTAAAATCACCCGAACTCTGTTCTCAGCTTCCTGAGGTAGATCGACTTGAGTATCATTACAGTCACTGGGAGCGAACATTACTGTACCATTATCATCGTGAGGCTAGGCTGGTGGGAAGATCCCACTGACAACAGGTTCGTTGAATCGCTTGAATAGTAGGTCGAACTGATGATTGGCCAAGCGTCTTCGAGATGCTGCTACAAAATATTTTTTCTCTTAATGGCCTCGTCGCTGGTAAATCAAGGAGTCTGGCAATATGTTCTTTGTGGGTTACGTTACAGTTGGGACGGGTTAACAGGAGAGAACACTGAGACTGAGAGAAAGAGAAAGAGAGAGTGAGTGAGTGAAACAGGACGGACTAGAGAGAGAGAGAGAGAGAAAGAAAGAAAGAAAGAGAGAGGGAGAGGGAGAGAGAGAGAGAGAGAGAGAGAGAGAGCATAAACATGGTCTGCGGTCGATGGTTACGTTCTTAAACGTATCTTAGTGACTGCCATATAAAGACTGGCAACAGACGATACTAAAATGAATAATCGATAGCTTACGTGGAACACACGTCGATCACTGGTCGCTGGACCTAAACAAAGTATCGATTCTGCAATGTGGCACGACCTGACAGCTCTGTCCGTATCGGCGAAGGCTCAATCATGATCGTGGCACTGAATTAAATAACATCCAAACAGTCCTTATCTGTGCTCACGATCTGAATTGATTAAGAAACACAATGGACACGACAAAAATAGCTTAAGACTCGGTGTACAAGTCCAGTTTAACTCCCCAATCCAGTATTACCCCTGAGCGTAATTTAATATGAACTTTAAGAAAGTGGAAAATGAACAACTGCAGGGAGAGATGGTAACAACAAGGTACAACAGTAATCAGGCTTCATTTTAGACCGATATTTTTTTCTTCCACGAATTTTGTTAGATTTCTTCGAAGCCATGCGTCTGCTATTTCCTCAAGCTGATTCAGGCTTTGCCCTGTTTCTGATGCACACATATTTTTTTTTCAGATAAACGGGCTTCCTGAACGTTTATCACGGAGCTGCTGCAATGAAGGCATCACGACCAAATGGCCCAGATAATGTCAAAAAGTTTAAGGGGATGTTTATAACACCTTTGCTATTACACTGGGAAGATTGTAACAGGATTTCAAGAGGTCTCCTGGATTCTGCATTTTTGTTCCCTGTAGCTATTTCCAAATCTTGAGACTAGTCACGGTTAGAGTTCCAAATGCCGTCCAGATTTCCAAGACCTGTGCAAGCTCTCGACAACGAATACGCTGGAAGACGTTCTACCAGACTGTATCAATCATTGCTGAGAATCAGGCTATACATACTGTGAAGTACTTACTTCCACACAGCCACAAACAATACAAAAAAACCAAAGACAAACAACAAACACCGAAAACAAACCAGTAAATCCATCACAGTGGCAGTAAGAAAGGGGAGGCAAATTGATTCCCACACGTCATTACCCTTCAGCTATGGCTACAACAATGGATGGCATGGGGACAGAGCCAAGGGGAAACAACTGTGTCTGATGAGGAACGGACGGCGCGATAAGAAAAGACGGGCTATATTTGCCATCTCCTGTATTATATTTCAGATTCTTGTTTGTTGTTCTTATTTCATCTTGAGCTATTCTCACACGGCACTGAAGGAAGAAGACTGAGAAATCCTTAAGAATTTGTTTCGAAACTCGTCAAGAAAGATGAAGATAGCATTTTTCCAATGCCGGCGAAGTCTTGAATGGGACTGGGAGATAAAAAGTGCTAACAGACGGCGGGAGCTAAGCTTGTTTATGCGGTTTAACACTTCTGAATGACACGGAAGGTAGACTGCACCCAGGTAACTTCAGTTTAGAGCTGACCTTTCATATTCTGGACTAATTAAGAGACGAAAATTTTGAAAATATTGAAAAGCAGTCGACACGCCGTTAATCATCAGAACGTCAAAACAAACGAATTACCGCCAGAACTTGGGAATAAAAGGCTTCAAAGTTAAAACAAACAATGTTGGATCGCAACTCTAAAAGCAGACACTCAGGCGTGCACCGTCATGGCAGCTGATCGCCAATATTTATTCAGTCTAAAACGAATGTTTAAGTCAAACTGTGAACAAAATTCAGCCGGGATTATGCCATGACTGTTTCATCATTTGAAGTCTCTCGTAACGGCGATCTTAACCGTGACCGATAAGGTATATAATGGCTTTCTACTATGTTAAACTGGGCCATTTCCTCAGTACGAGGTTAGTGTCAGTATCATCTGAAGGCAAATCGCCACAGAAGATATCATACAGGGCTGTTTACAGATCACGGTCATGGTTGGCACCGCGGTCCAGCGCCGCACGCTGATTGGTAGAAGGCGGTAGCACTGGTTGGAAAACAATGGAGTATTCAAGCAGTGATAGGCTGGAGGTCACACACCATGTGCACGCGTGATCTTGGTTAACAGCTCTATTACAATTACGTGAGAAATGACGTGATCGTAGACAATTTATCTATCATCAAGAAAGACATTCTACAAAATGCGCCCGCGAACTACGCCCGCTTGTTTCTTGAATGATACGGATATTATTAAGTCGAGAGGGGAGTTAAAAATTTCCAAAACATGGAAGAACAGCAGCTCGTTATTCCTGGTTTCCTAATAGCTCAGCCAAGAACAGCATTGACAATACAATATTTATACACCCACAAACGTGTACAAAGAAGTGTATGTCTCAGAAGTCAACAAGACACGAGATGTTTAAAGAAGGCTCACAATAATATCACGATGTTGTTAAACATTTTTTATCTTTAGGCTGACCTGGCGTGCCCCGCCACTTTGTCAAAATATTGCATTCATAAGAGAGAAAACAAAATGATGACGTCATTTTTCTGTCAGGTAAACAGAGGAGGAAATGAGCAGACAAGAAAGAGCTTTTATTTTAGAGTTCTCTTCTCTTCCAGAGCCCGTTGTGGCAGAGGTTGGTATGCGCATTCGATGTCTTCCTGGTGTTATCATCATTTTAAACTTACGAACTAGTTTGGAAATTCATCTCAATGTTCACCATTTTGAAATGTATTTTTGTATTTGTTTGCATTGCTCTAGTGCAGAACTCTGCAAGAGCTAATGAAAAGAATTGAATTGAATTAAATTGACTTGACTCTCATCCATAACACCACAGAAAGCTAAAGCCATACTCATCCTTGCATTATCAACCCGAACAACATCCAAACTTCAAAATACAAGCTCTTTAATAGAACTCTCGCGCAGAGAGTAGTCTATCACATATCACATCAATCAAGTTCACGTTATATCTTTCCCAGATAAAAACCTCCTCGTGAACACCGAACCAGTTTCTTCTCAAAGAGCAGAGATGAAATACCACAAGACCAAATCCTGCAGTTCTTACTTCTCCAGGAACTGTGTCTGGTAGCTAACAAGCCCGTCCGTCTATCGGAGTGCAAGGACATTCAGGTAGATTACCGCGAGTGATTTCCGTATTAAAGCATTCGGCGCCCGATGAGGCTCGGATCTGCGTTCTGTCCCGCTGCCTTTGATCACTTGATTAGCGTCACCTCGCTAGAATTATGCTTCTGTTAGCTCAGACGGCTTTCATTTAAGACGTTCCTACCTATCTCAACACTATGGCTGGTTGTTACTTGCTAGCGTCCGCGATAATTGCTAACAGAGGCTGATGTCCTATTTCTTTCTAAAGCGTACCCAGAAAGGAGAAAATAAGCAACTCAAAATGTCAAATTGTTAAAGACGTGAGAATGGCAATGAACTGAAACTTTGAGTTTGAGTAATGGTATCGCGTGTTTTCTTTTACTTTCCTAATTGAGTCTCAAAGTCTGCAGACTAAATTTTCTTTACCTAGTAGTTTCTAGTGACGTTTGAAAAGCAATCTCTCTCTCTCTCTCGCTCTCTCTCTCTCTCTCTCTCTCTCTCTCTCTCTCTCTCTCTCTCTCTCTCTCTCTCTCTCTCTCTCTCTCTCTCTCACCTACCCACACCAGAAGACACTGTGCCAAGAATAACGCTGGCATTCTCTGAACGCTCTAAAACCACTCGGTACCAGTAATGACCTAATTTTAGATCAATAATCGCTCGGTGGCTTTACTCATCCATGAGACAGGGGAGAGACAACAATCACCTGGCCCGTGTTACTCCCCCATCTTTTTCCAATGTACCTACAAGCGGATTCCACCGTTCCTGCTACACGTGCGCTTGCTCCAACCTGCCGATCGACCTTTAGCATTTCCCCCCAGAATGCTGACTCTTCTGTATTGATCCCAGTGACTAAGGGTCTCGACTACACATGTAATCACGCTATGCTTTGTCTTTATGACGAATTTGCACACTCACGAAGCTTTCAAAACATGCACACTGATCGAACAAGCACATATTCATAATATATTATATAGAACATTAAAGATTTCGAACCACAAATCGACTATTCGAAAATCCCCCGTACCCATACTTGTTGTAATGTTCTGATTCCGAGTCGCACGTTTTCAGTATTAAACCAAAGGGAAGGAGTATATGGCTAGACAGCCAAAATACACCTCAAAAAGTATTCTGGCCAGATAATATATTTTAATCGAGTCAAATATTTTTCAAGTAAACTCCCCCTTCCGACTGTCCATCTGACTGAACTGAGTTCATGTACTAAAAAAAAATACTTACACAGGCAACTCGTCTCTTTAGATCAGAGGATTATCGTTCATTCAAAATCTCAATCTTTATAAAAAGCAGTCTAAAAATAATTTCCTCTGTTCATCAAACACTGTTCACTATGTTGATATTATGTATATATTCATAGTCTACATAAAATAGCAAATCCCTGTTCCTCCTTTTAGGGTTTTCTTTTAAAATCGGTGAGAAACATGTTGCTGGGCTCCCTCACTTATTGACAACCTCCTAGTCTATCTGACTGTCCAACCAAATAACCCCTGTCCTAAAATATCACCAACAAACAGAAGAGCTCATATCTTGCAAATGATGCACTAGCCGCTTGGAATTCGAGTGCGTCAGTTCCTACTGTAAAAATATTGGGAAATGAAGTACACACAAGCAGAAGGACCATTCCATGCAAGGTGACAAGTTTCAGAAAATTTAGGTTCTAAATATATGGTTATTTCTTGTATTTTGTTTTGGTCTCCATGTCAAACATAATTTCAACGTCACATTCAATCTCACTGTTCATGTTCACTGATTCTATGATTGTGAGGTAATTTACCTCAGACAGGAAATGTAATTTACTTAGCATTAAACTTAAGGACTCTGATCCCTGGAAAATAAATATTATTATTATTTTATTATTATTATTATTTCAAGACTGCTATTAACTTCAGATAATTCAGTATTTCAAATAGAAAATACGGGGGAAAATAACTTTTTAGCTCGGTTATTTCACAAGGATAGTATATTTTAGGCAGATTTTCCCAAAACTTGAGTTTTGTGATGTAATTTATCTGATAATTTTAATCAAGCTTTCACTAGGCATATTTCTAACTATTTCTAGAAATATTTCTAACTGGCAAAAGCTCAAATTACGCCCACAACTGATAAATATAAATCTGTATACAGGTTTTATGTGTTCAGATAAAGATGACAAAAATACCTCAAAATGTGTAATTTAAGTGTCGTGGAATGGCCCAGAGTTAAAAATGGCATCACACGTGCAGGCCAGGTTTGTTTCGTTTCAGCCATTACGAGCCAAATGTCGTGTATTCAACACAATGCTGCAGCCTTCACCAAATGCCAAAAGCTGGAGTGAAAAAAAAAAACAAGAGAGAAGAAAAAATCTGGATTGATGAGGAAGCATGAACAGCATACTCAGAACGCTGTGGAACACCCATATCAGTCACGGGCTTTGAGGTTTCATTTCCTGTCGCGGTTTTAAAGCAAGCCGTTACAATTCGTATAACAGGAATTCACAAAAGAAGGAAGAATAATGGTGAGTGATTAATTACAATGTCAGAAACATGTGTTCTTGAGCAGAAACCACACCTCCCTCACCTCACCTCCATTTCCAGAATGCAGGAGGGATGCCAGAGGTTGGGGTTCCCAAACTAAATGATGATAAGTAGGCCTACGTTGACGTGGACTTCAAAAACAAACAACAACAACAAAAAAAACTGAATCAGAGTTATATCAAAAATGGTGGCCCTAGTCCAAAACCCTTTCCATGGGCCTTAATATTAAGTTATTACGGTCCTGGTGCGTCTAAATGAGCATTAATTGAACTCATACACGGTATCTCAATTTCCTTAGGCTATTCAAGCTATGCGTGAGTAACCAACACCGACTCTTTGACTCGTCTATGACGCGTGTCACTTTACAGCGTAAGATATCTGAAACAAGATCGACCCAGTGACGTTCAGCATAATGATATTCTAGTTGATCATTGTGATCACGTCATCAGAAAGAAAACAAAAACTGCTAAAGAAGTGTGGAAAAAAATATGGTATGGATTTCTGTGTTGCTGTGCGTAGGCATCAGTGTATTTACAGGCCATAAATATTCGCCATTCAGCGCCCGCGCCACACATATGGAAAGGTCAGACTTCTTTTCTGTGTACTGCATATATACTTCTCAGTGTGTTCCTGACGTCTGTTGTCTTCTGCAGTAAGACAATCACAAGAATTTGTGAAGACCAGTGGCCGTATACATGATCTTGACATTAGCTAACGTACTGCGGTAACCACTGGATACACCCAAAACACTGATAGTTTTCATTGTGGTTAACGCAAAACGTTTACTAATGAAGGGAATATACATACAGTCACAGGAATGTAGGACTGAATGTTTTGAAATCATGTTTGTTAAAAAGGTCCGAAAAACTCTTGGAGATCACAGGAGACTAGTGGAACATCTTCGGAATTACCGAAGTTTGGATGGCGCAATCCATTCCTTAAGCACAGCATAACTAAATACACGTGCAGGTTGTTCTGTCTATTTGACTTCGTCTTAAAAAAAAACAAAACAGAACAACCGATGTTCTTCTGATGGCCCTCTCCACAACATGCTCCGATAGGGTGGATCTGTTTTTCAGAGCTCCACTGCATCTTTCTACCAGATATCGGGACCTAATCACTCACAAACACTTGCGCTGACGATTCTATCGTTACCTTTGTTGACCTTTTTAATATACTATTACTGATCATTGTGTACTAGCACTACACGAGATATTTATTGTCTTACTAATAATTTGGGAACCGAAAACTAAATGCCGAATGTTAACATTAAGATGTATCAAGGCAACAGCCCTGAGGGTATACTAAAAGAGCTTACTTCTTCAGCAGCGAATCGACATGGCGCGTGCGGCCCAGTCAAGTTCTCCAAGCAAAATGTCAAACTCACGTAGACATTTCCCACCTTAACCTCAGTTCTCTTAAACAGCAGGTGGTAGGAGCACCTAGCTGCCGTACAGAAAACGATTTGGTCTGAAGAAACAGACGAGGGAAAACAGATGGGGAAAGCCCAAGATAATGAAAACAAAAGTGAGAAGTTTAAGTACACATCAGCTGGCTTTCAGTTCGTACCCTGTTAACCATTAACAATAAAAATATAAAGTCATTCTTCAAGTCCAATGAGGGTCATAGGATTAAAAACCGTGTTTATTCTGGTGTGAGATTTTATTTGGACCCCTCGATCGATCTAAATCGATTTCGATCAAATTTTGTGGGAAGCTTCGTTTGCAAAAAGATGGATCTATTTATGTAAGCGTGATGATCCGTCACTAACAGTGCTGTCATAAGGTTTTAACACTATTCTTTTTTATATTTCTACCACTCACAAAACAAGTCATATTTTTACAAGAATTATTGTGAGTCATATTACTATCAAGGACTAACACAAAGTCTGATGTAATGGAGTTATCTACTGAAGCTGAATGAACTACTGTTAATCATTTCAATGTTCCAGGTTTCGATTTGTATCCCCCTCCCTCCTCTGCAGATCATTGTTCACCCTAACAGCAACTGCCAAGCACGCGAATGAAAGACATGGTTGAGATGAAAAAGCACATGGCGTTCAGAGCCTGATCCCTCTCTTGTTCACGCCACATGCTAGGTTGTAAAGCACGCGCCTCCTGTGTCCTCCCTCAGACATCAAAGAGCCACAAACTGCCAGCAACTATGAGCACTACATGCCCCCACCAGGATGCCGTGATATCCGCCCATGTGTAATTCCACTCTCTCTCTCGCTCTCTCTCTCTCTATCTGCTCCAGTCAAGGCTGGATAATGAATGACCTAGTGCCGCTATGAAGCTGATCCAACTATGCAGCAATAACCATGCCTCACACAGCAAGACACGTACATCCGCCAGTCTTGGGACCCCAGGCTGCCGGCTGATCGTGAGTGGCTGTACTGAAAGCTTTAAGCTGACAATAATGGCTTCCTCCAACTGTCAGCCAGGGGCTATCTGGACTGACTCTCCCCGACCTGATGGATTATAACTCCTCAGCGACAAACATTTCGGATAAGCCAGAGGTTAAGGTTAAGGCCAACTCGTCCTAATATGTCTGGAGCGACAGCAGTTCCTTGACGCCAAAATATTTCAGAAGCCCGTCATTGTCTTCTTGCCAATGTCAGATCAGGCTATGTTAAATAACTTCCACTGACTTAAATGGACTATCATTGACTAGACACAAATAATAACAATAATAATAATGTCTAATATTAACTTATGACAGTACTTCGGAGGAACAACAGTCTTAGTAGTCACAGTCTTCTTTTGAAACAGAATACTGGCTTCTTCCTACTGGCAGGATAGGTGACGGGTCATACCTTATATGCTTTCCAGACCTGGTACATTATTATACATGTACATGTATGGTAGACCCAAACATTCATCGATCTCACAGGTCAGCGTGTGTCAATAGATAGAGTACATTGGACGAATGGCCACATTAACAAGTAAAGGCTTTGAAAGCATGATGCATTTGTTTAACGGTCATGTTGGCTCAGTGGGGAATATCTTCCCTGGTTTGATAATAAAAAAAAAAAAAGTAAAATTTATTATGGACAGCAAAAGCCATAGATTAAAACAGGATTTGTCACCAACAGCACTTAATGGATACAGCCATTTATTGAAATTAACAGTCACGTTTCCCTCCAGTTGAAGTTAACAGTCATGTTTCCTTCCAGTTAATGTTAACAGTCATGTTTCCCTCCAGTTAAATCGTCTCGGAGAAACAAAGACACCACCATTAAAAATGTGTATACCCATTTATGTTCTCAGACTTATGGACACAATCGTTTCAGAGATATGACAGGCATCTCTCAAGCCTACTGAATCTTTCTTGAGAAAAGACAATGTCCACTTCACAAAAGTTTACGGTCATTTGAAACTTGACGTTGTTCTGGGCCATGCTACCAAAGTTTTCTGGCATCAGGTCGGATACACCCACCTACTCACTCACGTCTATTAGCTGCCCTGGACATTGCTGACCTTCCGGTCTGTGAGTAATATACATTATACGACCCTGGGTGTGTACGGGCAGAGCAAATGAAGAAATTAGCCAACAGGTAATCCACGACTCAACAAAGGCAACACAGACCAGATTCATTACCCACCCCTTCTGCATCAATGGTCAGTTCTCTTACCGTGCAGGTACCTAAAGACTGGATAGAATGTCCGAAACTCTTCCAAGATGACGTAGACGGAAATGAAACCATTTCTCCCCTCAATTTACTCAAGCACTCCCACCCCAAAAAGCGCCACTTACACCACCAAAGGAAATCCGACCAATCAATCAAGCGGTTACATCATTCAGCTGGCGGGAAAAACTAATGAATCATAACAGAGGTTACACAGGAAGAGGGAAGGATTATGGGTGCACGGGAGAGAAAATGATGATCATTAATGTCAGCGGGGCGAAAGACACCTTGATGAAATGTATCCATGGGGAGGGGATGAGAGGTGGATGTGCCAACTCGCTGTCAAGATACAGGCCAGGAACTGGCAAGGCAAATCAATACCAATGTATACAATAGACTGGTAACGGTTGAATAAGTTGGTTTACTTATTTATATATATATCGTGGGCTGAGAATTAACTGGTTCTATGTCCACTTTTTGGTGAACTGAGAAAATTTAGGTCAAAGTTTTGATTTTCTCTTCAAAAGAGCACACAGTTCTATAGGAGATCGCCTGTTTATTCATTCATATTATTACTTACAGAGTCAAATTTTTCGGACATAGAACTTTGCGACTCAAGGTTTCTTGTCCAATTTCTACCTTTAAAAAACACAAAACTGGACATGGAACCAGTTAATTCTCAGCCCACGATATAAACAGAGCAACAAACACAATACATACATATTAAATATGGATTATTAATTTCCACGCCTATTGTTTTCGTAAGTACTATATACAGAACAAAGCAAAGCACTGAAAATTGNAGAACTTTGCGACTCAAGGTTTCTTGTCCAATTTCTACCTTTAAAAAACGCAAAACTGGACATGGAACCAGTTAATTCTCAGCCCACAATACATACATATTAAATATGGATTATTAATTTCCACGCCTATTGTTTTCGTAAGTACTATATACAGAACAAAGCAAAGCACTGAAAATTGTTACAATAGAGCCTTGTCGTAGCGACTTGTCTTAACTCGTAGGCACAGCCCACCTACACTTAGTAGTTGCTCTCTACGTCCATAAACATACATATATTGATGTATGTCAGAATGATTATCAATGTACTGTTATTTTCTTCATTCTGTCTCTTAGCTAAGTAGGTAATCTCAAACAGGATGTTTGCAATCCCATCTACTTATGATATACGCGATGTTTGCTTCACTTCGTTACGCACTGAAGACATCCTTACCTCCTCTCTCTCTCTCTCTCTCTCTCTCTCTCTCTCTCTCTCTCTCTCTCTCTCTCTCTCTCTCTCTCTCTCTCTCTCTCTCTCTCTGCTTCTCTATCGTATACGGAACTGAAGAGGTCTCGAGAGGATGTCTTAACATAATCCAAATGTGAAAGTTGAACACTCAGTTGTAAACAAGTGAACTAAAAAAAAATATACTGTGCGGAAGAAAGTAGTTCAACTCTAGTTTGATGTCTTTACAAAGGAACATGGAATGTAAATTTAGGAAGTACATGGACAGGTTTTCCCCCCTTGTGTATTGAAGAAAGAAAGGGCGTTTTTTGTTTTCTGATTGAGGAGCCGGGGAATGGGGGTTGGGGGGAAGCTACGAGCTCCAGGTTCGTGGCATGGAGCACGTGTTATGAATAGAAAAGAACAAGAAGGCATGATGAATTCAAAATTGGAGCTATCTGTTTCAGACACACCTTTACAAACACAGAGCCAGCGAGAGAACAAGGGCAGAACAACATGCGGGGGTCGTGTCGACAAAGATCTGAAGCCACTTAAACCAAGAGTCGCAGCTGGTGCCGTCATGCCGTGCTGAAGGTAAGCCTAGTTCATTAACAAGGGGCAGAAGCTAAAGAGCTTGCACTGCAATGTGCATTTTTTCCAAGCGCGTAAACAATGCTAGACTACATCGGATACATATTGACATTTCACGGAAATACGTTGAAAATAATCAGGGGAACAAAATGCTGGAGTACAGAAGGTGCAGGAAAATCTTCTAAAAGTTCAAGGTCTTATCATTCATGATGATGATGGTGTGTATATTCAACGGTACTTGCGAGACCTATTCCGATACAAGTCAAAGATTGATACAGTATGAGCAAAGAGCGTACACTCTTTGGTATCAGCCAAAGTTTGGTGAAAAAAAGCAAAAAAGACAGAACGGAGTAGGTGGGTGATGAAGTGGGGCTGGGAGATAAAAAACCTAGACATCATTACTCCATGTTTGCCATAATTTCAGCGCCAGCGTAGAAACGCAGGGCTTCGGAGGGCAAGAAGAAAAATGCCCTCGCCCCTAATTTAAAAAACACAAAAAAAAAGGAAGAAGCCCTCACGTTTAGGAATAATTTCTTTACAGAATAGTTTGATCTACTATTTAGAGACAGTGTCCTCCTTTTTCCTCCCTTCCCCACCCCTCCGAAAAAAAGTGTGTCTGGGTGCAAAAAGAAAAAAAAAGTTTATATCACTTGACATATACTCACGATGTACACACAAATTCTCCGGCAGAGGCAGGTGTGGGGTGGGGGAGTGGGAGGGGCAAGTGAATAGACGAACAAATAGTTGGGTGTGGGGTGTGGGATGTGGGTCTCTCTTCAGGGAAGGCTGGCAAGCGATAACAAAGCAGATAATATCAGCGATGAACGTAACCACACCAGCAGGTCAAGAAGTGGCAAGCAGCTCCTATCTTGGTATCCCCCGCCTCACTGATTCTGCCATTTCATGATTATGGCAAGGCAATTTCCTTCCGGTTATCAGCGTAAACAGAGCCGGTCTGCAAGGGTTAATGGAGAAGCCTCATAGTCATAGAGACCAAGTTACCCCACCACTCGTAACCATAGCACCCGCAGATTATCCCTGCGTCCGTTAACCCTGTCCGTATCAGAAAGCCTAGAAGTACTAAATGCTTCATCAACTGCAAGCTCGCTGAATATCTTGACTGCTGTTGATGGTTCATTTTCTGCTGGTGTTTGATGTCGCCAAAATCACTGAAGGATAGAAGGATAAGGAACCCTTTTCATCAAATAAGTTAACATTTTTTTACCTTTATGTGAGCTCCAAGGCAAACAAACCTTTTATCCTCTAGCTGAGAAACCGCTAAGCATGACCCTATCTTTCAAAGACTGCGAGTGAGCTGAACATGTTTTGATACATGTGTGGGTTACCCGGTACCCAGGGCGTGGTAATAAAAACTTTCAAAAAACTTTCCAGCTTTTAAGTTTGCAAATGTCTCGCACTCACGTAACTCCGAAAGGACGTGTTGATGACATTATCTTAAACGTGGTTACGATATAAGAAAAGTAATCTGACCTTATCTTAAAGTGGATACGACACAAACCTCAACTTCACGTTGTAACGATATGCACGTAACATGAAGTATTACGGTCAAATCTTAATGTGATTATGGTGCAAATCAAAATGACTTAGACTGATGTGCTCAGGATGCCAAAAAAAGCATGTCTTTATCTTAATGTGGTAATCATGTAAAGATAAAAATACGGTAGCACATAAAGGGGGCCGGCTTGAGACTTCGAGATAGTGAGGTAAATTTAATGTAAAGAATCATAGCAAAGAATTGGAGCTTTGTATCGAGATTATGGGAAATTCGACATCGTGTTGTGAGAAAATCCCAAGCTAACAGCATGCTTGGGCTTGATACCGTTTCGTCAAATCTCTTCGACAGCATGGAAACATTGTGATGGAAAAGGAGTTCCATTACTCCGAAACTTGCCAATACAAACAAAAAAAACAACAGTGTTCTGTTATCTGAGAAATGCTGTAATTAACGAAAAGTATTCTTTAACCAGACTACATCTGAGCAGAGTCCACTGGAAATTTAAGTTCCTTCAAATTTTAGTTTCCAGCATGTCTTTCACATCTTTCCACAGCTCATACATGACGTCATATCAGCTGATATGTTACAGAGCCAAGGACGTGAACTCCAAAGACACCGTAAATTGTCCTTGCGCAAGCCTGCTGTGAAACTATAGTGTGAAAAGCATAAATCTCAGCCACACCTACACAAAACCTTCACATTTTACCCGAAGAAAGCGAAAGCAACAACAACAACAACAACAACAACAAAAACAGCGGAAATAAATATATCACATGTATAAATACATCTACATACCTCGTGACAATGCACACATAAACACAACTGTAACTGTACGATTGAATGCTGCAAATCGCGTAAAGAGACCCCCAAAACATAGTGAGATCACAGAAGATGGGAAGGTTTCAGGACCCTTATGACATTGCCAAGCACAATCTCCTCTGGTACACTGCAAGTGTCTCTTAAAGATCTGTTACTCACCCATCCCCACTCCCCTCCCCACTCCATCCGTATTCCTCCCTTCAGCACTGATTGCCTTTTAAAGAGCTTAACACTGAAACAAAAACAATGCCGATACTATCATAGCATCATGCTTGAATCATTGACGAAGCTAGCGAAAGAAAACGATAGACTACCAACTTCCTATTAGGTTTGCATTAGTTCGCAAACAGCGATGTCCTCCGTGAGTCACCACGGTTTCAACAACAACAACAACAACAATAACTTTTAAGAGTGCACATGACAAATGGAGACCCTTGAGCATATGTGATCTATGCCCGCCGTCAGCTTGAACTGAAAGCACACTACCGATGAGATCTCTCAGTACACAAAAATGTGTGGCCTCCCTGCAGCTGAATGGAAGACTTAGACCACTAGCGCTCAAGGTTCTCCAAAAATCCACCGGCTATTATTAAGAGCGACAGTCAATGAGGGTTTGCAGAAAACAACAACTACAAAGCCATGCTTAAGACCGAGGAGTGGGCGTTCCGGTTCCGGGTAGCAGCTCGTCTGATGAGATGGAGAAGGGGAGAAGAGAGAGAAGACACGCCATCGATTGCCTGAAACATTACGACGGTATCAACTGTAGGGTATCCACTGATCAAAACAAGATGGTAATGACACCACCCCCAGGGACCGCGAGCTGCTCTAACCGCTTCTATATGTGCTAGGCAACGACAAAACAACGTAAGATGCTCAAACCAAAATTACGACTGTGCGATATTTTGTCGTTGCAAAAATTAGGAGAGCGCTGCATAACGCCCTTTCGATAAAAGAGAACGTCAGATCTGCCATGCAATGACCAAACACCGTAAGATGCTCAAATCAAATTACGACCATACGGTATTTTGTCGTTGCAAAAATTAAGAGGGCGCTGCAAGCCCTTTCAATAAAGCACAAAGTCAGATTTGCCATGCAATGACAAAACTTCGTAAGATGCTCAACCCAAAATTACGTGTATACCGTCTTTTGTCGTTGCACGGAAGATCTCCCTTTTTTACTGAAAGGGCTTGCAGCGGTCTACTAATATCCCTCTCGTGGCCAAGCGATACTTGTAATGTTCGTCTTGGGGCCAGGAGACGATATTAGTTGGTGGTTAGGGTCCACGGGACCTACATATTATCATTACACTCACAGATTAGACGGACCTTGGCTCTCCTTTCTTCTCTCTATAGTTACTCAAACTGTACAAATCAGTTTAATACTATCTTGATTATACTGTGTGTTGGGAACTTACACACTATTTAAAACACTCGAAAAGCCGATAAGAACAGGAGATTTCCATCTCTCCTTCACCTGTATGTCTCTTCAATGTGAGAATCTAACCTTCTTCCTCAATTCCCCCCTCCAATCAACCTCAAATAAAAGAAAACATTAAGATTTAACTGACTGTTTACTTTAGCTGCATGTACACCTGTTCAATAATATCGTTAAATGATACTGAATAAACTGTCTTTGCTTTGGAACATGTTATCTTCCAGGCGCCGAAATTCTGCTAAAATCAGCGTTTTATTGTCTCTGTAATAAGAGCTTAACCTGAAATGCACCAAACTTCTTCACCGCTCTCTAACTTACATTTTACTACAGGCGCGTAAAAACACACAAAACCTTAAGACAATTCCCTAGACGACAAGTCTGAAGTCTACAAGAATGAGATAACCGCCAAAACACTACTAACAGATTACCATTACACCAGGAGTCTCTCAAACATTCCTATCTTCCTTTCTCTTCTTGACGTCTCTACGACATGGCTAATAAGTGTTCCAATCAACAGAAGGTTATCATTACACGATAATCCTCACCAGAAGATTTCGTTGTCCTTTTACTTCCTGACATGCTAGGAAAATAGGCATGGCGCCTCGGGGCTCCAGTCAACGGGATGTTATCAGGAAAGGGAAACATTTCAAGTGTCTTTGCCTTTAACTTAAGAATTCTAGGAAATGCCCTGAGCTTTTCGTTTGTTGAAAATTTACCTCCTCCGTCATCCCTTTCTTTCATTTTTATGAAGGCGGTGAAAGGCTTTCGCGATGCGCATCCGTGTAATCTAGAGACTCGTTATCAAAGGATGTTTACAGGGACGTGATCTCTTTACCATCGTAAAAAGTACATTAACGTTGCATGTTGAACGTCACTGCGGCTGCATTCAACACCAATGCACTGATGTATTTATTGCGATGATAAGAGATGCCATCGTTCATGCGCAAGCTTTGAAATACTTTCAGTTCCCAGGCCAAAATGCCGTAACCGCACTCTGATAAAATCCAGTAAAACTACGTGCACGTAACTTTCACCCCCTCGATAAGCTGATCTACTTGGTCGAACGTATTAGTGCCTCCCCTCATCAGCCATATTCTTTTCAAGAATAAAGTCAACAAAAATCAACGGATAACGGAATCTAAAGCATACTCGGTGCCAGAGGTGGTTGTCTTATCAGGGTTTTACTGTACATGTAGATTATTTGTTCAGTCCAGTGGAAACCAGCGGAAACTAAACATTAGACAAATTAAGCTGGGNGGGGGGGGTAACCAAAGCGCTGTAAACATGTACATAACAAACCACGCACTTCTAATAAAATCATGCAACATATAAACATAAACACAGTGGAGCACAGATAATACGTACACTTTGGGGCCGACCGAAAGTGTACTTAGTAACAGAAATACATTTTAGTCATACAAGTACCCTTAGAGAAGAAAAAATCAGGACCAAAAATACAGTACTCAGTATCTGTGTTTACGTACAAAGCGTGTTCGTATTAAGTGTGCTCCACTACATAGTGTAATGTGTTAAAAACTACACAAACATGCATGCAACATTTGAAGAATGTGACCGGGCTTATTTTTGCCAGCAGGGAACGACCCGACTATCAATAAATTAATGAACCCTAACAATGAACACGATGACCTAGCATTAACCAACACCTGCAGGAGGTTTTTATATACAATCATGCATCAGGGTCCTGTTACAGCTGTGCATTCCAAACACATGATGACCACCAAACTGGTGACAGATTCTATGACGAATACAGAAGAGACGCCACTGGCACATCTGACGCCATCTTTGTTGAGCGATATTATTAGATCTGATATCATGCTGTTTTTTGCTGGGTTCATTTTCGGTAAGCACAGATGAATATTGAATGGAAGACAGGAGATAACCTGGAAGGAATTCAACAGTATCATGTCATCCTCATCTGATTTTTTTTCTTTTAAATATTCTCGCAAAAAAAAAAAAGGCAAGGGAGGGGTATGGGTGCGGGTGCAGGTGGGAGAGATACTTGACACTTCTGAAAGTCCTACTTCTAAACCTTGCGTAGTTCAAGCTACAGCAAATATGGTAATACACAAAAGTAGGAATTAAGTAAGTTCTTGACATTTTCAAACATCTATAAATACCTCGCTGGATGTGAAAAAAATACGCAACTCTCACACCGTTTCATCGATGCGGTAACAACCAATAATGATATTGTTTACGATCTTCATTGAACCACCACACATTGTTTTCACTCAATATCTTCATGATCTTTTCAGATGGGCAACATGAAATAAGCTACAAGCAATGTTTTTCAAGTAATTTCAGCCAATCAGAGTATATTTTAAATAATTTCAGCCAATCAAATATATTTTCGAGCAATTACAACCAATCAGAGTATTATGCAATGACAGGCCAGTTGTACTGTTTGCAACAGTGATCCATATAAATATCAATGCCAACCATTCTCGACCTTCTCCCGTTCCCCTCTCCACCACACATGGGCAGGGAGGGGGAGTCATTTGTACGCTCGAGAAATCAAGGTGTGTTAAGAATAAAACATAGACTATCACTGCAGTTACGCCAGAAACACAACAAATCAAAAGCAAAAGACTACCCGAGTGGTATCGACTATACATACTACTGTCATCTAGAGAGACATCAAAGGCGCACAACGTTACCATATCTTGTACGTGCACCCATGGTTATAGATAAAACTACAAACATCCCACAAATATCACTAGGTAGATCTAGACCTTTACGAACTATGTGTTTGTCATTTAAAGCTGATCACCGAGCACGATGACGTCATCACCACCCTCAGGGTTCCAGAGCTAGAGAGAATGAATACATAATGCGCGAGGGGGAGAGAAAGAGCAGGGTAATAATATGAAGGAAGAGATGGGTCTTGTTAAGGAATCAACTTCTTAATTCCTATACAGTGAAACCCTGATATAACAGCTGGGTTTTGTTAAGGGTCAAATATTTTAATTCTTATACAGCGAAACCCTGTTATATCAGGTGAGTCTTGTTCATGGGTTAAATTATTCATTCTTATACACCGACACCCTTATTATCGGGTGGGTCTTGAAAAAGGTCAAATTCTTTATTCTTATACAGCAAAACCCTGATATTACTCGTATCATCAGGTGGGTGTTGTTAAAGGTCAAATTCTTCATTCCTATACAACAAAACCCTGATATTATCATGTTCTTTTTGTTGAACTAACCAAGTGATTGACGCATTCGAGTGCATACATTCCAGTTTCGTCAAAAGACTTGTCTTTCTCAAGACCACTATTAGCAAGTTAATGGTAAATGCAAGATACCATCCTCACTGCCAGAGATGTCAGTGTCACCAGGGTTTCAATGTGATAGAGATCACTGTGATTTTGCATAATGATGGAACCCTCAAAGTGATGTGACGTTGTCCACCACCTCCAAACCACCTGCCTGATACAATACCGCTTGTTAGTGAGTAATTACGAGGTGTGATCCAAAACTCTCCAGGCTGTTCTGATAAAACCTCGTTAATTTACTCTAGGTGTTACATTTTTTTATTCATCACCCTTGGAGCGGTCTAGTTAGAAGTCAGCTCAATGATTCTAGCGCCACCTGTCAAGCTTGGAAGCTCCTTTGGAAACCTTCTACGTCAGCTTGTCTTGAACCATCTGCGATTTGGCCTACCTCTTTTGTACGATCTCAAATCTCCTTCGGATAAGCTGAATTTCAACCTTAGAAAGAAGAAGTAGCATAGAGGTCTGCAGGCCAGAATGTCAGTGGTGACTTTCATGCGAAGTTGTAAAAGAGAAGTGACCAGCAACGTGGCTCAACAAAGTTTGACTGCTGCACTATGACGACGCGTCAGAATTCCCTCAGAATTGAATCTTTGTTTCTTTTTTTTTTTTTTAAATCTCGAACAAATTGGCAGCGGCGCTGGAATCATTGTGCCGATTCCCCAGTGGACTATTAGAAAAATGATGGAGATATGTAACATCTAGAGTAAGTTTAAGAGTTGATATCAGTGCAGTTTCGGGACTTTCCGACGGCACCTCAGACAACAGAATATTAAAAATTTGTGGAATCTGATGATATAATTAGCACTTGACGTCAAGCTGGCTACAAGACACTGTGCTCACTGGTGAGTTATAAAAAGGCCCTAGACGTGCGTGCGTGCTAGAGTGCGTGCGTGCGTGAGTGACACACAAGCATGGTGCAGGTACTGTGTACTGACCTAATTCTCCAGTGGTCACCTCGATATGCCGGCTAGGCCGACTCATGCCAACAGTGTTGACAGCGTACACCTGAAACGTGTACTTGGTGTGTGGCTTCAAGTTGGTCACCGTGTAAAAGGTCCTGGTTATTCCAGTCTCTTCTTTCATGCGGGAGTGGGGTCCATCTGCCTGGTACCTCACGGTGTACGAGCTAGCTGGCTGCAAGGAGGTTTTGTCCGCATCCCAGCGGAGCCTGACAGATGAGGCAGTCACCTCAGAGCCCATGAGGCCCGTTGGGGGTGTAGGAAGGGCTGAGGACGTGCATAAGGGAGGGAAGAAGGCCAAGAGGAGGAAGGGAGAGAAAACGAGAAGGGATGAGACGGTTTTAGGAAGTGCCAGTGTTTTGCGAGCCCTGGGCTCAATCCTTGAACTTCTCTGACGCTCAAAGAACGCCATCTTTGGTGGTGGATTCAACCACTGACGCAAATATGGGCATCAAACTCACAGTGTTCAAATTTTGGAAAGTTTTGTATCAAGGAAGTCTCCTGAAATCCGTTTCAATCTCATCTCTCCATTTCCTTACTCCACTGTCATCAATAGCCTCAATCTAGATGTCACAACATTTTTACAATGCAGTCTTGCCGAACACTTCTCAGAAGTTAATCCACCATGAGCATTAATGTGAAACTGTGCACTATGTTTACTGTTTCCACGAGCCAAAAGCTTCGGGTCGAAGTTACAGAGGGAAAGTTTGTCAAACAAGCCTGGCACAGTCTGTTGCATTAATGATTTATGCAACCAGGCACCACAAATCAATATTCCAATTTACCTGCTAAAAACAATGATTAGATCTCTAATCACATGAAATAATCAAAAGGCTGGCATTGTATTTCCACACAATTGCCTTGAACAAAACCTGCAGTTCTTCAAATATCAACAGCAACATTACCACCATAAATGAAAGAAAGCTTTACCGTAACTATCTATCTCTCTCTCATGACAACTGACAACTGAAGGAATGTAATACTCACCCATACTTAAATGTGAAACTACAGGCAAGAAAATAATAACTAAAGCCAATCTCAGATTTGCTTTGATAAGAGTCATTATGAAGTTTGAAACCAGCAATAAGTGCTATTACCAACACAACGACAAGAGATAAATACTTCGTGAAGTACGAGTGAATAGGAGTGCTTCAAAACACTGAGACAACATCAAAGGCTCAAAAAGAGTGCGAGATAAAAATGACACAGATGAATGTATATAACACACAGTATAAATATGACCAAGGCTGAAACTAGCTGTGCACATTATCTCTAAGCACTGGGGAGCACGCACATCTCATATGCACAGTATACTTCACTTACACACGTCGATAATCATCTACACATTTTAAGCCACACCTGATACAACAATCAAAAGGGGACTTTGTCTACTTCCTGGATTTGAAGCGGATACAAAGCAACCACAGGCTTAAGTCAGAAAAATATTTGGTGGTTAACAATCCTTGTAGAGTCACCGAGCAGTGTTCCAGGTTGGAAATATCATTTTGAATAAAGGGGAAACTTTATACGACAATCTCTCCAACTAGACAGAGACTTGGGGAACTCATCAGATTCTGTTTATGTTCTGACGTTTGAATTAGGCAGAATATTACAAAGCAACAGCAATCCTTGGAAAATCACCCAGCAGTGTTCTGGGTTACGATACTGTTATGAATTTTGGGAAACTTAACTTTGACAATCTATCTTCCTTCTAGATCTAGAGGCGCGAAAGATTCGCCAGATCCTGTTGAAGTTTTGACACTTGAAAATGGACAGAATGATATAAGGAGTTCTCGGAGAATTACCCAGCAATGTTCTAGGATTAAGATATCATTATGATCTTAGGTAAACAACACGCCATTCTCTTCTTCTAGATTCAGAGGCGAAGACGACTTGCAAAAATCCTGTTCAAGTTTTGACACTTGGAAATGGACAGAATAATATAAGGCAATTAGAAATCCTCCGAAAAATCACCCAAGTGTTTTAGGTTTAATATATCATTTTGAACTTAGACTGTTAGAGAAACCTGACATGCTATTCTCTCCTTCTAGATCTAAAGGCGCAGACGACTTGCAAAATCCTGTTCAAATTTTGACAGTTAACTTAAAAATGGGCAGGACAAAAGATTTGCGTATGAACTTTTAGGAACACTTCAAACAAAGCCCAGCATAACACTAGACCATACCAAAATTCAGGCAACATGAACTTATGTTTTGACATGAACTTATGAAGTCGTCTTATATCTGCATTTTCTTTACCTAAGGTAGGCAAAGGAGTTCAAAAACATCAGAAAAATTCTTGGATATCGGTATTCAGAATCCACAATCAGCGAACTGAAGGCACATAGAAATTATCCTTCCAGCACATTAGAAAAAAATAAGAAATACAGTCATGAGAAGAAGATTAGAAGTATTTCTATCCTTAGCACCACAAAAAAACCCAATGCCTATATGTTTCACTGATTACAACTAAGCCATACTGCGCCGTATCTGGCCGCTAGGCATCTTGAAAACATTCCAGGCCTTAAACAAGAAATGAGGGCTTCATATCCATGTAGGTTATTCACTCTTGTCGGGATCACTCAAAACTTAAGAAGATTACAAACAAACAAGCTGACAGCGAAACTCTTCAGTTTTCAAGACTTTGTGACCTGCGTGAGTGATAATACTCTTCCCCACTTGACTGAACATAGGGTCGATCCCGGATTTCAAAAGACGCACATCCACATAGGGCGCGCACATCAACAAGAGGCCGGGTCTATACTTTCTTAACAACAAAACACATGGCGTATGTTTATTCCTGGCCTCAACAGTATAAAAATGAAACAAACGTCACTGAAAACTACAGCACATTCGACAAAGCCAAGAGATGTGTAAAATCCACAGAAATCAATGTGCTTTTGGTACGTGTGCATTCTACCTACAAGAATACATCCATTAGTTATGGCGAGTATAGGTAAACCTTCCTCCGATGCTTGAGTCGAGTGAGCGACTTCCTCGAGAGAAATCCACCTCTGATGCACGCGTTTCCGAGCAGTCGGCTTCTCTCGGTCGCTCTCACACACGGCCCATAGCCCACCCCTTCCCAGCGCTCACTAATTCTACTCCCAGACCAGCGTATGCGTAGCGTACGTTCGTTATGCGAACAAACCCGCAGCCTCCTGTGGAGACTTGAATGTACGATTTTACCTCGTGAACGCACGCCAGGTTGAACTGGCGTTTTTAGCTGCGGTTTTAACAAAGCGACAGCGTCCGGGCTTTTCCCTGGCACTTGAATTAATGAATGTAAAAACGCGATTCAACAGCTTGAAAGCCTGAGCTTTTCCCCTTTATTTTCGCTGTTTTATGTGTTTTCAATTCAACGAGAAAATTCTGACATGAATGGTGCCGTTACTAATTCGTGCGAGAACTTACAACATCCTGCCCGTTGAAAAAAGCAACGTAACTTTGCAAGCCGGTCATCTAGTGGGTGTATCTAAAGACCACATTGTATGTCACATTACAGTAGAAGAATAACACAATATTTATGCACGTTAACATGTACGACAGAGTCACAGCTGTAGCCGTGAATCAAGAGCGGAGTTTCTTTGCCCGACATCTATACTTCATAACCATTTTTTTTTTTTGTTCTCATCAGATTCTTTTGTTGCAAATAACTAAACTAAAAATCTCTTGACTTAATAGAAATGCTTCCTCCATATCGTGTGACGCTGTGAGGAAATGTGTTCATGCGGACACGCTGTAATCACAAACCATAGTGGCTGATTTTACAGGGCGGACAGACGTGGATATTTGTATTAAGTCGACTGATCTTTTAACATCAAAGCCAGTTTGGACCGATACCAGGTTTATAACAGTAATCCTGTACATCCGTATGCATTCATTCTACTCGCGTCATCGATTTAGTCGATACATTTGGGCTTATCACGGACACATGAGAACAGCAGCTGATTAGCCCTTTTCTTACCAATCCAGACATTCTTCACTTTATTTTAAACACTAGGCTCAAAATCAACCAATGGCAGTTATATGCCCATAGTC
>JAWQUT010000457.1:242603-292982 GCA_033807755.1 Ellobium chinense
CGGGGACAGAACGGAACGGAAGAGTCTTAACACGTCTTTGCGGTATAAGGCACCCGCATTTGGTAATTCATTTCCATACCCTTTATCCCTTAAAAAAATTATTAAATAGGTCAACTGTAATTTTTATTGACCCCAAAGATACGTTCTTTCCTGGTTCTTACTTTCTAATGTGTTCCTCGATTCATGCAATCCAGGCTTAGGGTTGTCCTCTCTCGCCAACGTGAGCTGACATAAAACCAAGTGCCCGACTCAAGAATCTTAAACGCTTTAGGATCGACAACTTCCAGAATTAATTCTTGTTATTAAGATACCGGTTCCTTGTACAGATGCAATGCGACCAGCCAACCCTTGGGGCTCTGGGATCAGTCTTGCCGATATTACTACAGCAATCGCCTTGACCTTCTAGGTTCTAGACACATGATCTGTATTATGATCGATCGCAGGACAGTACAAAATTCGTTCTTTGGAAGCATTATACGACATGAGTCTAGATCTGTAAACCTGACCCGCAGATTATGGTACATTCAAACTAAATCTGAAGTTTGGGATAGGGAGTTAAGGAGTATGTGGCCCTCTCTGTGGAACACTTATCATGGAAACTATTTGGTTTGTTTACATCTTTCGATGTATGGGCTCGTAACTTGAATATGAAATGAAAGATCCCAATATCTTAAATACCATGTTTAAAAGCTCACTGATTGCAGCAAACTTTAAAAGAAGACTTAGTGGTTGTGGAACTTCTGTGTAAGTAACATCAGATAAAATAACTTCTTGACTCAAAGACGCAAATCGGATTAAGCTCTCGAAGCCTCGAGACTACATCCGCACAACTTCTTCTCCGTGCATGGTGAGTAGAAACAGCCAAAAACCAACAACTCACTAGCGGCTTATCAGCGGGCCATCACGACAAGGCAACTGTAGCCTACGCCGTCGTTATCTCGTAGAGCCTGACTTTAGTGCCAGATATGAGAGCCGAGGAAAGAGTATCGGTTGGGTGGAAGCATGGGCGTACACTCAGAATGGGCTCATATTTTCTGATAAAGTAAACATAAGGCTTACATCGCAGCCACGAATATCACATGATTCCTGCGACCTGGCGTTTCCCTTTTTCTTCTTTTTATTGGTAATGAGATTGCTAGGATTAAGAAATCTCAGTCAAGTGTTGACTGGAACTGTTTCGATCGAGGTAAAACGTTACTTTAGGGACAAGGACAGAGATTTGAAAGGCTCGACCATAACTCCGTAGGTGTGTTCGAGGAGGGGAGGGGAGTCCTCATACTTTGTGAGCTGCCGTTCGAATCTCCGCCACTGGAATCATGAATTGAAGATGCCTAGGCAGGTTCACGATCCGCAGCTTATGTGAAGCTTGGCGAGACCGGATGCAGGAGTCTATGAACGGGATGCTGGTACTCATATCAATTCTGGCAGAAGCAGCGTAGATAAGATAACGTCGCCATCTGTCACAATCTTATATTCAAGCGGGAACTTGAGGTCATAGAGCACCATATGACAGCCATGAGTATCCCATATTTACAAGGTGTCTCATCAAGATAAGATAAGCATGTTATGAATGACCTGAATCCCATACGGTGTGAGTGCTTTAAATAATATAATTTTATTGCCCCTGCGTGCAAGATTTAACCGGTCTTATAACTGCTCTGTGGCTTGTTTTGTATTTCAACATGCATGCAACATGAAATTGGTTAAAGATTCATTCATATGTAAAGCTCAAACATGCCCTTTGAAACAGCGACCTCTTAGTGCACTTCACGAGCTAAACCAAAAAGACAGTATCTGTCGCTTTGACTTAACACAACCTAAAAGGCGATAAGGAATCAATTCAGCTCTCCAGACCATCTTCAAGAGTGAAATATGCAGCTTTCGTCGCAGCGCCATTGTTGGCCAAATTGTGTGGCAACATTGTGGGGCAGAACATCAGAAAAGGGGTGGGGATGCATTTCGAACCCTCAAAATTCCTCTCCTCCCAACAACTTTCCCAGAATTAAAACAAGAGAGCCACAACTGAGATCATGACAAAGGTATGGATTAGACTCCTTAAGATTGCCAGCAAGCGATGGCTGGAGATACTTTAACGAGGGATCTTCCTTCGAAGGCCTTGTCCTGCTTTGCTCTCAGCACCAGAGTTTCCTGTGTTGCTATAACCTGACCTAAGACACCGCAAGCGAACACTACAATAATTTTATTGATCTACTGCTAGACCAGACGTTCAAAATCTCTCTGCAATTCACAATTAGCATTCAATAACAAGAGAACACTAGCTCAAGGTACGGTCTAATTACTTCAGTCTGTACCCTGCAACAGATCCCAGCCACACACATATGGCGCAGCTTTCTCAATTTCACATTGCCATTAACACTTGAATCTTTTTGTTGCAATACCATTTATTTGACTCCTCCCTTTATCTGCGACATTTTTCAAAAGAACACTGCTGCCTAGTAATTCAAGAGGAAAGCAAATTGCCCCACTTAATGACAGCCTCCGATTTATGGGAAATTTCTTTGAACTGTAGTTGGTTTGAAATAAAGTCGACAGTTTCAATGATTCTGCGGAATGATGAGTAGAAAGTGGAAAGAACAGGGACTAGACGGGGCCCACATGCTGACAGACAGAGGTGGACGTCTGAAATGGGAATTTTCATCAGAATCTTGTAGGCAAGTGATTTTACAAATAGTGTAGGAACAAAAATTCGTTTAGATACGCAGAATCCTGAAAAAATTTTGAGTGTATCAAAACAGGCCCACGGGTCGCAGAACTGTCCCCAACTTTGAACTTTTGGAAAGCACGGGAGCAATCTACTACAAGGACTCGCATGGCTATTCTTATCGACCACCGATCAAACTCCTTGTTTTGACTATCGTGAACTTACTTCCTTCTGGTTTCAAAATTCCCTTGCGCAAATGATAGTGCTATATATGCAATTTTAAAAAGCCATTGCGTTCGCTTACATTGAGAGAGCGTGTGCTGCGCGATGAGTGAAGAAATTGAAAGAGAGAGAGGGCGGAGAGAAAGGGATAGAACGGGAGAAGGAGAGAGAGAGAGAGAGATGTGTGTTGTTACAATGCCAGCAGCGTGTGTTTCCCTTTTTGTTTGTAAACTGGTTATCAATGGCTGGCTGCATTAGCGACATCCTGGGGCGTAGCGGACCCGGCGAAGAAGAATTGACGTCGGGCCACAGTGAAGGCTTGGGGTGGGGGAGGGGAGGATTGAGGGACAAGGAGGGAGAGAGAGATACAGAGAGAGAGAGAGAGAGAGAGAGAGAGAGAGAGAGNAGAGAGAGAGAGAGAGAGAGAGAAAGATGTCATCAGTAGCTTTGTATCTTCTTGTAGGTCTTTTGGAAACGCGGTGGGTGTCCATTTTCAACACAGAATTCCTACAGACAGGCGGGTAAGTAACGCAGGAGATGTGAAGAAAGGGCGGAAGAAATGGGAGTGGAGAAGAGGAGGTGACCTTTCTTGGCAAAATGTCATTAAGACTAATTACCAACTATCATTCCAACATTCCTTCACATTTAATATACTTTCCATCTTACCGCTCTCCCTCCTTCCTTCCCCCCACCCCCCTCACCACTCCACCTCTCTCTCTCTCTCTCTCCTGTACTCCTTCCATATCAGCCCCCCTGACTCCTGACTCCTGACAGTTTATTAACAAACAATAGCCTGCAGAGTGAGTGAAATTGCCGCGACTTCCGTCGGCAAATAGCGCCCGGATGTGAGACTCCGAGCTGGCGCAGACAAGGTACTGGCCTGTTCTCCATTACTGTAGCCATTTCTCCTCGGGTGGAATTTTACATAATTCCCCATCTAATTTGGCTTGTATTGACGTTTTCGGCTCACAACACAACTCAAGATAGGTCTGGCGTCTCGAGGTGAAATCTAATTTGACTCAACTCTGGCTTGAGACTACAGTCCGAAGTTTAGAGGAGAGAAAGGTAGTGTACGGATAAACAATCTGGTAAATTCACGTCCAACACTGTTCTCGACTTTAACGACTTTACATACGCAACACCGTGTTGATTACTAATTGTTTATACGAATTTGTACCCGATTTATACGCATAAAAGTGAGAATAAAATAAGGTCACAAAACTTTCGGCAACATTCGGAAATATTCGGGCAGTATATACATACAAGTGAAGCAGGATTACAATTTCCGATAGACAATCAAAATCAAACTGTTAGATCCTTAAATCCTAAACTTAAACAAACCATGAGGATAACGTCGAAAGATCAATGGAAACAGCATCTGTTAATGATAAGTATAAGGGCAAGTCCAAAAAAATGTCACGTCAGTTCCTTCAATTTCTGAAAAGCTCTGACTTTACAGCAACAACTTTTGGTTTACATTTCAGTGATAAATTAACCACTGACAGAAGCAACCAAAACCAACTGCTGCAGAGTCGATGTTTTTCAGAAATAAACATAACTGGCGTGGTATTCTGGCGGAGCTGCTCGTAACCAACCCGTGAACGCAGACAGGACAATTATTATGCTGAACGTGAAGGACGCAGAGTGCAATTCAGTGAAAGTCTCTCTCACCAACAAAATGGGGCAAGACAAGGTAAATCAATTTAATCAGACTAAGTGACACGAACACTACGGGACCTACTAATACTGCCGGTGCCCCTACTAAAGATCTATTTATAAACATTGTGGAAAACCCCAGGGAGACCCAGTTCCAATAATGGTAAGTAAATTAACACGACATTTAGCTCGTCTCTCTCCCCCCTGTCTCCCCCTAGCTTTCTTCGGGTCAGAGGAATGTTTCAGAGGACGTGTTTTAAACTTGCCTTAAACAAACTTGTCCAATATCTTAATGTGAATAGCTGCCATATCTACTCTTTACGTTCGTATGTTTACGATGCATTATACTTTGTCTCATCTTAACCCAGACCGCACGTTGTCCAGTTTTACATGATTATTTCAGTGTATGTTCTAAAAAAAACTTTGAGTCTTTAACTTTAACTATCCATACCTATACATTTTCTCCCAGTAAAAAACGTATGGCCTCTCTAATAATTTGTAAAGCTTCGTAATGTACTGTAACTGTACATGTCAAATTTTACTGTTTCGCAAAATATTTCGTCGGCTGCATGGCAGAGTGGCACAACCCGGGAAACCCAATTTTACATGAGAGCGATTTCAAAATTTCGGGTTCCTTCACCGTTGTCGTTCTTTGTAACTATTAGCGCTAGAATTCTCAACTTTCGTATGTAGTTAGATACTCCATTTGTCGAAGATGCAGACTAGCAGCTTGAAGTTATTAACAGCTCTTGTTGTTTCAACGCATTTCAGCTTTACAAAAATGTTTTAATATTGTGCCACTATGTGATGCAAGGAAATGTCGACTCGCGCGGCTAGCTACGTGATATGCCGGGCTTGTGCCACTTTGCGTTGCACATTAATAACTCTCAACACGTTTTGCGCCTCCAATTTTACAAGGCACACAGTGTATTATAGTATCATTAACGTATAATTACGTATAATTCTTACGTATAAGTACGTATAATTACGTTGTTTTTATCACGTATTTTCGAAAATACCGTTTTAGCACACTGTAGAGTGAATTAGGATCTACTTCACTGTACTAATATCTCAAATTTTGTAAAATTCGAGTTGTGCCACTATGCCATGCAACTGACGATTTGATGGAAAAGGNGGGGGGGGGGGGAGAGATAGAGAGAGGCTGAGAGGAGGGTCTTGACGATCATAACCTTTAACCTTTCCGTCATGTACGCTCGTATATAATGTCACTGGGTGTTCTCCCTGTTCTGTCACGTGGAAAAGGCCCGTAGCCTGCAGCTGTCTCATAACACAAACATAACGTACATACTTGCTGCTTACGCAAAATGTGACGAATTCAAGACGCTATACGAGAAAGGTGAGTAACTTTAGACTAACTCCAGGCCCCACGGGTTGGCTGGGTGCAAAGTTTAAACTTGTCACATGACACCGAACATTAAATTAATTTCACCGATGTCAAGTAGTTTTTTTTTCACACCCAATTTTTTGTTCTTTCCACTTGAGCTCGATATTTTCTGTGAGGTCAAAGATTAGAAATGCACGGCGGGGAGTCCTGAGCAATAATTTGAGATTCTTGAGAAGTTTTGGCGCCACAGTGAGCAGGAGGGTGCACACACGTGCTTAATCTCTGGCAGGAGATACAGGAAACTNCAGGTTTCAAGATGAAAGGCAAAGCAAAATGACAGTGTGAAGTATGTTTAATACTTTATATTCAGGCTTAAAACAATCAGGAAGGAGCTAAATTTAGGTAACAGTTGTGTTTTTTCTGGAAATGCCAAGGCCAAAGAGAAAGTGAGTGAGAGAGAGAGAAAGAGAGAGAGAGAGAAAGAGAGAGAGAGCGAGAGAGAGAGAGANAGAGAGAGAGAGAGAGAGAGAAATCGGATTGCAGTGAAGGGTGGCGGCCAAAAGCCAAAAGAAACATTGATTAAAAGCACCCAGTATTCAATATTGTGCTAGATTCTATTCAGGGCGAAGCGCATCAGGTAAGAAAGACCCTCAGTTACCTACAAAGATATGGCGGGGTGCAATGTTCGTCAAGCAACCAAACCAAAATGACTGAAAACAGATATAAGATAGGAAGTATTCTCATTTGAAGAAAGTGGCAACAGAAAATCTTCAGCGTAAGATGCCCTTGTCTAGCAAGTGTTTATTAAAGAATAAATGAACATCGTTTGCGAACAACTGAAACTCATAGCTGTTTATGTGGAAGCTTTTCATAACTTTGCGTAACTGACGTGGCGTTTTGCAGGAATTGCTCTTCTGTAATTCTGCATGTCTACAATACTCAGAGTGAAGTTCAAAATCCTGAAAGACCTGATAGGGAAAAAATTCTAGTGGCCGAACAGAAATAATAATACTCAAATGACGGTCTTAACACCCAAAGCTGCTAAAAATTGTTGTTTTGTTTTGCTTTTCCACACAAGATGACAGAGAAAGCTGTTTTCCCCTGAGGAAAAGCTGTTTTCTCTGAGTCAAAGCATGAAGGCGACCAGAGAGCGTCTCGTGAAATGATGGGTGAAAAGCGGGCATCGTTTTACACAACACCAACGCCATCAGCACACGGCAAGGCAAGCAGCTAGTTCGCTTCAACATCTCTTAACAAAAAAGTGTCATGCGTTAAAACAGCAGGATGAGTTAGTATTATGAACAAAAATTAGCGTTGATACTTTTCTAAGGCCTTTGGGAAATCGCTCTTTGTGCCACGATACGACTGCAACCTTGTACACAACAAAACTTTCATACTGAGACGGAGAGAGCGAGCCAACATGACGTCACGCTCATTCCACATATGCCTCAGTTATATTTTGAGGTTTTGAGAAATTTGGCGCTCTCACCCTGTTGTTCAAGGCAAAATAATAGGGCAGATGTGGTTTAGCTTGTAATCTGGTTTAAGGGGGGAAAACATCAATGGAAGATCATAATCATATAACCAATTCAAATCATCAAAAATATTTCTACTCAAATGTGGATTAAGTGTCACGTTATGCTCTTCGAAGGCTCTTGTTTCGGCTCTTGATTTCCTGACACATGTAATCCTGTAGCAAACAATCAGTGCCTAAGCCTGTCCTCTACAATTTCGCTACTTCACTGCTTTATTCATATTACTAATAATTTTTTTAAAAAAAAATTCTAGTGTTACTATGAACATCCACTAATGTCAAGGGCACAGTTACAAAAGCATAATGTATTATATAGACTCAGGAATTTTTTTGGGGAAAAAAACCCTTAAGAACAAGGCGACATACATACATCTACATTTCATCCACCTCAGCAACAAGCCAGGTAAACAAAGCCTCATGTCAACATAAAACAGAACATAATAACACACAGCGACCTGAGGGTTATCTCAACTCTCATCATGCGATTTATCTCCATAATACTAATAATAGAGTTGATATGACATAAGCTGATAGAACAATCCTATTCTCATTATCTGTTTATCCTTCCAGGAAACGTTCAAGAACATTTTTAAATACTTTGGCTCAGTTCTCGTTCTCTCTCTCTCTCTCTCTCTCTCTCTCTCTCTCTCTCTCTCTCTCTCTCTCCCTCTCTTATCCTCTCACTCTTCTCTTTCCCTTCTTCATAAAAGAACCAAGTCTGAATCATGCTCAAGGCGACAGCAACAACCAATTCATTATTAAGGCGGCTGTTTTCATTTGAAACCGACACCTTATACCCACAGGGATGTTNCGTGCGAAACTAGTGTTCACCCGTGACCCAAACACACTTCCCGACTGCTCACACTAATAATATACTAATATTTAAAAAAATAAAAATTCTAGTGTCACTATGAACATCTACTAATGTCAAGGGCACAAAAGCGTTATGTATTAAATAGACTCAGGAATTTTTTGGGGAAAAAAAAAACCAACTTAAGAACAAGGCGACATACATCTACATTTCATCCACCTCAGCAACAAGCCAGGTAAACAAAGCCTCATATCAACATAAAACATAGAACATAATAACACACAGCGACCTGAGGGTTATCTCAACTCTCATCATGCGATTTATCTCCATAATACTATTAATAGAACTAATATAACCTATACTGATAGAACAATCCTATTCTCATTATCTGTTTATCCTTTCAGGAAACATTCAAGAACATTTTTAAATACTTTGGCTCAGTTCTCATTCTCGTTCTCTCTCTCTCTCTCTCTCTCTCTCTCTCTCTCTCTCTCTCTCTCTATCTCTCTCATATCCTCTCACTCTTCCCTTTTCCTTCTTCATAAAAGAACCAAGTCTGAATCATGCTCAAGGCGACAGCAACAACCAATTCATTATTAAGGCGGCTGTTTTCATTTGAAACCGACACCTTATACCCACAGGGATGTTAGACAATCAACAGCGACAGCAACAAAAAATGCTGGAGATAGCGACGGCAAATAACCGCTCAGCGACACCACAGACTCCATCATAATATACATCATCAGCTTGCTGCAACTGCTCAGACACGGAATCATTTGCAGAGATTTAGACAACAAAAAGAAGAAACACAACACAAACCGCAAAGACAAATAACAATAACAACAGGAACATAATAAACAAAAAGAAAAACTCTGCAACAACCCTTCCTCAGGAGGAATAAAGAGACAGCGAAAGTCAAGAATGAAAGATATTAAGAACGTAAGTAAAACTTTGGTAATACATTTATACCCTTCGGACCGTGTATGAAAAAAACTGTATTATTCATAGAAAAGAAAGAAGAATATTAATCTTTATAGTCCACTCTCAGTTATTATGCTTAAGCAGTCATCCGGGCATCGCACGCCAGAATACCAACGATATCACTTTCTGCTTCTCATTTTTCTATATCAGAAGAATATCATTGGCTAGTTTAGTATATTACATTGGCTTTTATTGGCTAGCGCATCTTGTACTTTCGGAAGCAAGATCTGATGACGCAATCACACGACTATTTTGCTTGAACCCGAAGTGAGCTTCACCGAAGTTGACCATATAAGAACGGTCTAATATTTCAATGTACTCTAGGCTCACGTCAGTTTGTGCCTTGACACACATTTGGAACCAGTGAGGGGACGAAACAGAGGATGAGTGAAAGCGACTCAGGAAATTGAAGAAGAAGAGAACAGAAAGTGAGGAAGAGAAGAAGGGTGGAAGATTATGAGAGAAAGTGGCAGATGGAAGGACGTCAAGCAAAAGACCCGAGACCCCCGGAGAGTCAAAAGAAACGCTGGAGTCCTGGCGGGGAATCTGCTATCTACAGTGCACTTGTGACAGGGACGGCTGAAAAAGTAACTGCAAAGTTACTCACTATTCGTTATGCAGTATAGTCCAAGTCTGCTAGCCCCATAATGTTCAATGGCTTCATAGTTCAGTGATCACAACACTGGGTTTGAGAACCGCGGGTTCGGTGTTCGATCCTCACCACGGGCATTCTATTTTTTTTTGTAAAATAATGAATGAGGAAAAGAAAGACATGATATATCCATAATCTTTTCAGTATTATCGTTATTTCCTCTCTTATTCCTTCATTAAGTGAAAGGATTTCATTATTAGGATAAGTCTAGCTGAATGCCATGTCAGTCTGGTCAATTTCTAAAAAAAAAACTTTAGACTTTACGGCAAACAGTTTCGGGTTTATATTTAAAGAATACATTAACCGCTGTTAGAAACAACTAGGACCAGTTGTTGTAAAGTTACGTTTTCAGACATTTGTTTAGCTCACGTGGCATTCAGCTGGAAATGCTCTTTATAGAAACGCTAAACACAAGTGTACCGTAGACAGCAGATTCGCAGCCCAACCGGGTCTCAGGGTCTCTACTTTCTACTGCTAATGAGGCGACCCTGACAAGATAGGGAGAGACAGTAGATCATTACCGAGTCCTGTTACACGCGGCTTCTCCAGCGACAACTCGAGACGTGAGAATAGCTTTCAGAAAACTCCCGCCGTCCTTTAGGTTTGATTTACGTCAGTCTAATCTGCTCTCTGGCAACGATTTACTCTTCAAATTTTGGGTGACAGTCGCGCTGAACCCTCAGATTAGGGATGTGGGAAAAAGGCCAGCGGAGAAGATTGCTGTCAAGGCACCTACCATACTGGCTTCTCATACATTGGTTGTCTACTTGACGAAAATGACTGTGAATTCTCATCGAGCCCTGGGGTGTCAAAGGAGAAACGACTCGATCACGTTTCATGGCTATAGTGGTACACGATAAATTGGGTACTGGATATTTTTCTTCGTCTACCTGATTTGTCATTTGATGATACTAACTAGATCTATATGGAAAGGTATCATTAAATCTACTGCAATGAGATAAGGGGAAAGATGCTCTAGCCCCATCTCTCCTAAAAAGATTGTTATATAGGACTCTGAAACAATCTAGACTATTACACGTAATATAGCTATAGGAAACATAAATATGCTTCCTAGAAAAAAGTAAGCTTGTTTTAGGTTCTGTTATACAGATGACCTTGTTTCACAGCAACCGGCTTAAATGCAAAGAAAACAATAGTTTGTAAAAAAAAAGAAAAAAAACTTCTCTGCGCCTACTTCACCATTCTTTATTAAAATAGAGTATATGCGCGTCTTCCTTCAGTTTTGCTCTTCATCTAAATTGAAATTGCGAGTAATCTAAATTAAGGACCACTCCTGTAATTTGCATATAATCTAAGCAAAGTGGTGTTTTGGACCCTAAAGACTAGTCTTAGCCATCTCGGGCTTTTATAGAGGTTCGGAGACAAAACTTTTAAACGACTCAAACAGGCTTTGAAAATTTGGCTCTTGCAAACACCCGTGGAGTCTCTATAAAGCTAAGATGAATGTACTTCCGTCAAGAACCATTTTGCCCCAGTAATCAAAAATCATTTCACTGACACATATCTACATTCACTTTAAGCAAAGGTACACTGACAGATTCCGCCAGTACTCAGAAGTGTCGTGAGAGAGAGTGCATGAGCCTGGAAGTGAGCAGTCAGGCGATGCCCCAAGAACTCACGCCTGTCACTGTCACGGCCCCAAAGTGCGATTCAGAGGAGAGAACCCGCGAGAGCACTTCAGGTGGGTGAGCAGCCGCACTTGAGATAGCGCTCATCCTCAACACTCTGTCTTCATCTAGACGCACCTAAGACAATCAGCGTCCTAAGCCCAGCTTAATGGATGTCGGGGAAACATTGCAGAAATGAAGAACGATTTCCCTTTCCCGAAATGAGGAACGATTTCCCTTTCCAAAATGAGCCTCGGATATATTTAGCCCGAGCGAAAGGGGAGGTCACCAGACTGTGGAGAAATTAGCTTCAGTCTGGAGTGGCTCTGGACATGTTTTGGTCTCGTCTTGTCAAGAGTTTCTGATGGTCATCAAGTTAGTGGACATGAGACAGAACATGATGGGGTGACCGGTGCAAGTCTGATAAATGGGGAAAGAGAGAAAGAAAGAAAGAAAGAAAGAAAGAAAGAAAGAAAGAAAGAAAGAAAGAAAGAACATTAATAGCTTTCAAGAGTAGACTGAACAAGAAAATATAACAGGTCTACTAATGAGATGCTGGACACGCAAATCATCATGTAAGATGTACCACGCGATGCCTTGAACGCACAGAAAATCACTGCGTTACTAAAAGAAAGAAACAGATTTCTCCTGAGTTTGTTTCGATGCTTTTTTTTTCATAATGGACAGCTGAATGAAAACAATTAATAGTCTCCCCATTCCCTCCAAACCCTTCCCCTTCCAAACCACCTCCTTGAGTACAGTATAACATGACACTGATCAAACAAGCTGAATAACATCAAATGTCCAGGAAAACATTGGCACTATCCATCCCCTTCCCCGCACATATGTAGACACTGCTGACACACATACTGGAGGCATACGGGAATGAACATTAAGCTA
Organism: Ellobium chinense; assembly: GCA_033807755.1. NCBI lineage: Eukaryota > Metazoa > Mollusca > Gastropoda > Ellobiida > Ellobiidae > Ellobium > Ellobium chinense. The sequence continues at coordinate 254,995 of JAWQUT010000457.1, forward strand.
TAATTTGAGTGCGCAACTCACACAGAAACAAATAAATATTGTAAAGGTGACAGGGACATCAAGGTGGTGCTAAGAACATAAGAGAGTTTGCGCATTTATAACGGGATCTTTGTTACGCTCGTTACTGTATCGGTGCTGAATGCGCCGTTAGTAGCGTTCAACATGCAGGGTTCATATCATTCTTACGACGGTAAGAGATCCCATCGTTAATGCGCAAGCTCTCAATTATTACAACACAGCACATAATACATAATATTATACACCAACAAACTGGTGGCACAGATCTTAAATCCTGGACATGACCTAGTTTCAGAACTGGAACAGGTCAAAGGTTAAACCAAGCAGACAAGCTAAACCTGGGCCGTGTGGCGGGGCGTACTGTCAGACCTACCCTCAATAAACATCATCCTCACCTGATAATCCCCTCATTTAAGGAATTTTAAGCCCATTCTCTTTCCATTTTCCTCCCAAGTGGCTCCCATTTGAGGCAGTTCAGCTTCTCCTCCATGTAAGTTGTCTCCCCTCTCCCCTAACGTCATCTAACTCCCTGTCTAGTCTAATTCCCGTTCGCTGCTCATTGCCAAAGACCACCTGCTAATCCCTCATTAAAAACATAAAACAAGACAAGACACGAGGCGGACATCTCTTAAGTTGCCATGGCTTCAGCATTGTGCGTCTAGACATCGGATTTTCGGATTTAATTTACAATCTTTTGTCTGTACTTTTTTTTTCTTCTTTCCGTACCTTTTTCCTTCCCATACTTGGTGCGAGTGCACGGTCACGTGGCGAAAGAATCACATGGTCGCAGCCAATCAGAATTAGGCTTAAGTCGGTTTTTTTTTTTTTCTTAACTTCATGAGTTATTGATATCATATGAGAGATTATTTTATGTATATGTACTTTCACTAGCTGAACCTTTTTGAGGAAGCATCACTCTGGCCAGAAATAATAGCTATTTGAAGCAGCAGGAAGTCCCGTCTCCCACCCCCACCCCTTTAAATCAAATGGCAACTATTTCAACAACAATTAAGATCAGAGTATTTACACTACAAATGCCACATCTTCTGGCGCATTTAGGAAAAAAAAAAAACAACAACCTAAGTTGCTCACAATTTGGTACCAATTATAGGTCTATATATAAAATAAAGAAATGACGGTTCTTTTGATTTCTGCACCCAACCAAACTTAAATTTCGGAAGGTTCTCGGTCACTTTCTGAGCCCTACATCTCAGCCTTCAGTTTAGCGACATAAGCCTTATTCTGACTGGCCTCATATCCAGACACATTAGCAACTTAAGAGTTAAAATCCCAGGGGGGTTAAGCTTCATTTTGCTCTTAAATTCAGACGTCTTAAACTCCAAGAGAGCCAGATTTACGACATGTTTTTTTTTCTCAACCAACCGCCAGTTTCGCCTTCTGTCCACGGAGATTTAAGACAGAACTATATATTCATAACATTCTGAGGACCAGGGGTTGCCACTGAAAATTCAAAACTGTGTCTAAGCATCGCTTAAATATATTTTCACGGGACTTTTCAATCTTCATAACAGGATTTGCCACCATACATAAAACAGGGTTTTATTTTCAAACCCTTCCTAGGTGCAAAAGTACCTGAAAAGCGTAATATTTCTTTCAATACTTCTTGATCAAAATCCTAACAAATCACTTGGTATTACTCACTGTATAATCCCTCTAATCGCACATTCAAATGATCTTATACAGTAAAGACAGGCCGTTGCGATAGGGCCTTGTTTGCGCTAGGGACCACTCACTTCGCTTTCCATTAGAATTGTGCCAATATTGCCGATCTTGCAAGCACATACAGAACTTGAAAACTCCTTTTTTTTTCTCCACCAAGATCAACATCAAGTTACAAGAAAGCCAAAAGAGTGACCTCTTGCGCAAACAGAGGCCTTGCGCAACGACCTGCCTTCACTGCACGCTATAGACAAACGGTATCATAATTTATGTCTCAGCTTCCCGGCCAATCCCTCTGTATAGACCTGTCCACATATGTGTGCTAACTGTAATCTAAAGTACGAACAGTATACAAGAAAATGTCGTGGTGCAGCGTGGCAGAGTGTCACACACATATTATACACATGGAGAAAACAGACACGGTGGACTCCCGTGTGCTACAGTAACACTGACACACTAAGAACACATACCGCACAAAACTGGGGCAAGCGGTACACACACAAATACACACACACGACAGTCAGTGCTGTGTGGGTTATCGGTGTAATTTGCACACCAACAAGTATGACACGGAGAGAAAACGTGTGGCAAGCGGAACACAAACGATCATCGCTGCTGTGTGTTTCTCTACTCACATACAAACAATAAAGTGTAACACTACTAACACACAGAAAGGATTTCCATATATGCGTTTAACTCATAAATACAATCAATTCCGCATAATCGCAGTTTGGAAAGAAACTGCCAAAATATGCATTTTAAAAGAAATTGTAATTATCCAGAGACTTTAGCATTGCATTTTATTATGTAGAAAATACTGCGATTAAGCGAAGGTTGCGATTAAACAGAGTCGATTGCACTTGGACTAGGAACTAACACAATTAATTGCTCTATCCGTTTTGGGTTCGGATTTAACAGAATTACGATCAGGGTTAGGGTAAGGTAACCTTTTACAGCCAAAATAATCAAAATATTCCTCCTTTAGCTCTAGAGTTATACATTAAATGACCGTATATCCACCTTTTTTCCCCTTCTTTTATATACGTGGATATTCGTTCTTTTAATAAGACAACTCTTGAGCTACTTGGAGATAAAGGAAGAAACGCATTCTGGAAATCTTTGCCAGCTTGGGAGAAGTGGAACACACGACAGCTGAACACGACCGAGTGGTGACCTCTCAAGCTACAAAACAAAGAACAACAAAATAAAAACAAAAGTCATGGCCCAGGATCGATGATAAACGACACTGTCATAGAATCAGCGCTGGTTGAGGGTAGGTCCTGTCTATTTTCATGGACCAACTCCATTTCGCCGTAAGTGAGTGAACGCTTGTCAGTGTTTTAGCAAATAAAATGGGGGTGGGGGATGGGGAAAGGATTAAGATCGGTGAGATGGTGCACTCCAAAACTGTGAGTGTTGCATGAACAAAAGTCATGCATAGAAGTGATGCAAAGTTTCTAAATGTTTTCAGGAAATGTGAGCTTTTAAACAGTCGAGAAGGTGAGTAACTGCACAGAGATACTTTGACCTAAATGAATCCATAAAATGACCCATGCAGGCACCTCCCCCCCCCTCCCCCCACGCCGCCTCCTGCCCTAAGGCTTCCCCCAAATCATTACGACTTATATTTAATTTGTCTACATCTAATTCTCTCTTCGAAGATCCATTGTTCATGTCTTTTTGGGTTGATACATATGATGGGTTTCATGACAAAACGCGTTATCCACCAGTATGAATTTTTAGCTTATTCTACATACTTCATGTAGCAGTAGGAGTATTCAGCATACGTTCCATACGTTCCATATTCCATTCCATAGAAGGACATTTGATCTACATTATTTAAGACTTAAATTTCGCCTTTCATATAAAAATATGGTTTGTATCTGGTCTGTTTTGCCACAACCTCAAATGGTGTATAATGCGTTTTGCCATGAAACCTTTCATATGGTACTCCTATAACAGAGCTGGTATTTAGAACGACCCTGAACCAGACCGTGACTGTGGAAATATTAAGACAAGGCACAAACAAAGAGATCGAGTGTGGCTCAGTAACGTCTGAGTACTGGAACTAAACAATGAGACAAGAATCCACTCGTGAGCTGTGACATGTCACACAGTGAGTCCTACCCAAACAAACTCTGGACCCTGGGCATCTATCATCTCTGTGGCTGATAATGAATTCCAGAAACAGAATATTGTCCTTTTGGTGAATATTTCTTGTCCGATCTACTGACCCTTCAGACAAATCTTGCATACAGACTTCTCAAGCTTTCTCTATTTCATAATTTAGTTTATTTTATTGAAAAAAAAACAACCGCTCAGTAACATCAAAATACTCCAAACACTTCGATTATTGGAAAAATCACTTTGAGAAATCAAATGTTCAAAAAAAAACCAAAAAACAACTCTTCTTTAGATGTATGTGCTTGAAAACTTGCAAAGAGGTTTAACAAGTTTATTGATCACATCCAGACAGTACTGGATGGTATTTGGGAGTCGAACTAACATCTAACAAGAACAGAGAGATATCATAATTAGACTATCTGGCTTTCGCAAAATCTATAGAAACCATTAATATTTCTCAATGACACTTCTGTCGAATTTCAGGCGTTACAGGGTCCAAAATTTCTTTGAGTAAGATATGTGAACGTTACACTAGACTAGTACAAGGTCACCCAGACAAAACATACAAACATAATTAAAGGGGTAGAAAGGTGTCTAGACTAAGGAGAAAGCATCTGGACTCACCTTCCACGATCACCTGCACGTGGTGCTCGATATTCCCCAGGTCCGAGGAGGCCTCGCACGTGTAGTTCTGGGACATGCGCACATCGGTCAAGGTCAGGATGTTCTTGCCAATAGGAATGTTGTCATCGCCGGTCAAGTCGTGGGCGCCCTGTCGCCACTTCACGAAAGGCATGGGCGATCCCACGGCCACGCAGGTCAAGTTGACGTCAGCTCCGGGCATCAATCTCACGTCTTCCGGTGCTCGCGAGAACTTGGGGGCGATGCGTCTCACTGTAGAGAACAACAAGGGAAATTTTGATGTCGATATCTAGATAGCTGATCAATCAATCAATCAATCAAGCAAGCAAGCAAGCAATCAAGCAAGCAAGCAATCAGACTAGCGATATCTAGTTACTTGTATTCATTACAGTCGATGATGTATGACTAGTGTCGAAGTGAGTACTGGGAAACATAACACAATATTACGTAGGTATGAGTGAGTGGGGGAATTCATCAGTATGTGTGTTTGAAATTACGATTCAGCTCTGTTCTACAGACATGCTGTGGTTCAGGTCAACAGTTTGGGTCACTTCGTCATCCTATAAGCGTTCGCCACCAAGCAGATTGAGAGAACAGTGAATGGGTTACATGATTCGGAGTCCAACCAAGGTAGGGAGTTGTGAGAAGTGGGGGGGNGGGGGGGGGGGGGGGAGAGAGTATAAGGCATGCAGTCTGGTATGCCTGAAAGGGGAATGAGATCTTATTCAACACAAAGCTGTAACTTGTGTTGTGATGGCATTCGGGTATTGAAATCATGCCACATGTAATTTCATGGAAGCACCTTCTCAATACTCAAACATGAAGATTAAGTTGAGGCTCATCCGACTCCGAGCAACAGTCATACTGAGTCATAAGTCTCTCATTGAATCTCTCTCTTTCACTAGTTCCCCCAACTAAAAACACGCGCACTCAACTTCAGGACCCGCGCGGAATACAAAAGAAAATAGGACACTTCGATTATTTGACTTCAATCTCACGCTTCCTGCTGCAGCTGGAACGCTATGTTTCCGAATATGACGAGTAAAACGAATTATATTGCATAGAAACTTTAAAGGGACAAGGGTAGTTAATTACTTCACAGCCTAAAAAGTCCTCCTTATTTTTTCATAAATTCAAGCAGAGTAATGTTAATTTTATTTTGCTTCATCGTTTCTGAGAAAATAGCGCTGGAATGTCGGGATTTTCACCCTGCGTGCGCCGCCATTACTGTGCTGTGTGACGTCTTAAAAGCGAGACAGGCTAGTAGACGATTGGTCCAGACAGTTTGCGCATGCACCAATCGTCTGCGACCTATTCTCGCTTTATGACGCCATATGGCACCGTAATGGCGGCGCACGCAGGGTGAAAATCCCGACATTCCAGCGCTATTTTCTCAGAAACGATGAAGCAAAATAAAATTAACATTACTCTGCTTGAATTTATGNTTTAAAGTTTTTGAAAAAATACAGTCACTTTTTTTCAGCTGCAAAGCAAAATATCTACCCCTGTCCTTTTAAAAATCGCTGGTTTTCTGTCCCTGAGAACATTATAGTAATGGAACTTGCTATAACAAAAGCGCCTGATGTTTGAGAGATAAGAAGACACGTGCATCTCAGTCGAGACAATCTCCACGGCCATTCGAAGGCAGGCCTTGCTTCCGACACGAACGATCGGATGGTGCAGCTTTAAAAATGTTACAGCTTATACTCACAACTTATAGTATCATAGTAAGTTTATGACGGAGGACGGAAATTTCGCCTGGTATAGAACTAATATCAAGGGTGAACTCCGTCTCAGAGAAACGGATGTTCCTGTGTTTACAAGCATCGTGGAGTGATAGGCATTGATACGCTTTGGACTTGACATTTCCCTCACTGCAGGCACTTCCTCTCCTCTTCCTCCCGACAACATGGGAACATCAGCGGATCATAGAAGCTTATCAATTCCCTGTGAAGTCACCACAGAGGTGCTCGTGATGTTGTTTAGAAAAACACCACAGACTCGCTGATTGAGGAGGGAGGAAAAGAATGAAAGGGTGAAGACAGGTTTGCCTTGATAGATATCCACACATCAAACATACATTCTGTTGCCCCTTCCATTGCGAGAGTGGAACCCAGTGTGATATAAATAACAAACAATGAATGGTTGTGCATAATATTGTGCGCGGAGAGAGCAGGTACGCGTAACAAACGCGGTGCGGGGAGCACACGGTATAAGGAGCGCCGAGGACAAGTTGGGACAAAGCGTTGCGTTGCCACTCGTAGGGATTTTTCCCTCGGTAGAGTAAAATGGATTTACTAACCGGAAAAAAAAGATCGTGTTTCGTATATTTTTGGGAAGAATCGTGAAATGTAGGGTAAGGTAAGTAAAATACCCGTTGTTTTTTTAATTTAAACACTAAAATTATAGGATTTTTTTTTCTATTATAGTTCCGTAGCGAAATGCAGGGAAAAAAATCATTCTCTCTGTAGGACAAAAAAAAAATACATGACCAGAGTGGCAACACTGAAACAGTCAACCTCGAGACAGAATCAATAAAACCATTATCGCTCACAGACTGAACCTGACGGCTTTTCTTGAACGTAAAACTTCCCGACGGGGTTACAAGGAATGGTAAGAACTAAAATGAAGGTCTCGTGATGCAGTCTTGGGTCACTTGGAGAAACTCTGTTAACTTTTTAGATAACAAAAAAATAAACATTCCCAGATAACCAAGGTTGCAGCTGCGGCAACGTTAACGCTTAAAGGAACCTGCCGGCTTTACGAACAGCAGACCTTTGCTCTTATCTAGTTGTGAGCAAATAGTAAAGCTGCAACTGAAGTAGTGTTAACGTTTAAAAGAAGCTTCGGTTTAACGAAGAATAAACTTTTGCTTTTATGCAGTTCTGCGCAACTGCAATAACGTTAACGCCTAAAGGAACCTGCCGGCTTTTCGAACAGCAGACCTTTGTTCTTATCTAGTTCTGAGCAAATAGTAAGGCTGCAACTCCACTAGTGTTAACGTTTAAAAGAAGCTTCGGTTTAACGAAGAATAAACCTTTGCTTTTATGCAGTTCTGCGCAACTCCAATAACGTTAACGGTTAAAGGAACCTGTCGGCTTTACGAACAACAGACCTTATCCAGTCCTCACGTCCCATTATCCCTGTAACGTGGTCGACCTGATTCATGTCAGGGATAGGTCACATTTCCGTCACACGATGTCTTTAGCCAGGTGACAGAAATCTTTAAACCGACATTATTCAGCCACGGAGGAGTGATACACTGAAGACTCAAGGTGTTACAAATGTTAGCCAACGTACAGCATGTTACATTCTCAACGGTTACATTCTCAACCGTTACAACCGTTACATTCTCAACCGTTACATCCTCAACCGTTACATTCTCGCAGTTTCCCAAGCAAATGAAAATATTGGTGGCCGCGGGTGGTAACACTGGCGCAGGCGTAAATGTTCTATAATTTACCATCGTAAGGGAAGAGATGCAGGGCGTGGTGATATGGTTATCAGCTAACTGCTATTAATGATTCATGTGTTCAATTAGTTCACGGCGCGGCTTCGCATTATATCTTTACATGCTGGTGTTTTCAGTGACGGTGGGATTCACAGGGTGGGGAAGAAGGGGATAAAGAAGAAGAAGAAGAAGATAAAAAAGAAGAAGAAGATAAAGATAAAGAAGAAGAAGAAGATAAAGATAAAGAAAAAGAAGAAGAAGATAAAGAAAAAGAAGATAAAGATAAAGAAGAAGAAGATAAAGAAGAAGAAAAAGAAGATAAAGATAAGAAGAAGAAGAAGATAAAGATAAAGAAGAAAAAGATAAAGAAGAAGAAAAGAAGAGGGTGGAGGAGGAGGAAAAGGAGGAGGAAGAGGAGGAGGAAGAGAAGGAAGACAGACAGACAGACAGACAGACAGACAGACACACTTGATGTCAGCTCATGCGGCTTATAGACTGGAACTTTCACCACTCACGGGATAAGACGAGTCAAAAAAAAAACACCAAAAAATATATTCTCTCAAAGGGCACAAGCATCGCTGAGGGTCAAAGGTGGAGAAATGTGAAAACATTATGGGGGGAAACCCCGGAATACGGGCCGGATGAGAAGATGAATACCGAGGAAAAGGTGAAGTCAGAGCAAGAGATTCGGGAAAAGGGAAGGGCAAAGAGACTGAATGAGAGAGAGACATAGAGAAAGAAAAAAAGACGAGAACAGCGTTCTCGTAAGCAGAAACTGTTGAGAATAGTTCCCTTTGTGGCTGTTTGTTGTTCCAAGAGAATGTGAAGGAGTGAGTCGCACAAGTCTCAGATCGCGCAATGCACCATCACCGCTCAAGCTTTCAGCATCATTATATACAAANAGAAAAATACACAAAAGGTAACTATACACATCAGTCCTCTTTATTTTCTTTACCCTTTTTTGAAAAAAAGAATGTGTATAGCAACGAAATACAATCTCCGATAGATCTTTTTTATCCGCCCGATTCGCCAATCGTCCAACTTTTTCATGGAGTCTAATGCATTCGTCTGTGATGCCTTTCGGTGCGCTAGGTATTGTTTCGCCGCTGGTGCGTTGCCTGCCTGCTCATTTGTAAAATGGGGTGTTAGTCTTGTATACAAATATTGAAGATCTCAGCCACTGCGGCAGTAGCTGCTCATGCGACTTTGCTGGCCGGCGAGGAAAGAGTCAATGCCATCAGCTGTAACAATAATGTTTTTAAGAACGCACGTTTCACGGATATTTCAATAGACTAGTGTTTTAACCCTCGTAGCGCCAGGCGCCTCGGATCCAGCCTTTCGCTGGCTGCGTGATCATTGTTACAGATAACGACCGTTGCACGACTTGTCTGTCGGCCGATTAGCTGACACTGGGCTGTAAAATTTGACCGCCGCACCCAGCGGTCGGCAAGTAGATGCGTATAATAGTCTACTGCCGTATTCAAGGATAGCGAGCGGACGGCAGAATTAATTCTATCATAGCATCTGGAGGGTTAAGCTTTAGTATTTACATAATTCACATACAGTCTTGCAAATACAAGTTCTCCACAAAATCGCCGCTAAAAAGGTACACGGAAAGTTTAAAGCCATGTACATTACATTCATTCATCTATCCATCCATCCATCCCATCCATCCATCCAGGTTTGTGACACCTAATAGAAAGACAAATCACTGATTGTGTACAACCCAATTAATCCGCTAATATATAAAATCCCCCTTTTTGGGGGCCCTGTCAGCCAGTGTTAGGGTGTAGAAATGTGTAAAATGACCTGTGATCTAAATAAAGCATCCAATTTTAAAGTTTCAGGTACAATTTGAGCCTTCTAGATAAAAAAATAAAATGTGTAGGCCTATGTATTCGCACGCGGTCAAAACCAGCCAAATGAAAAATTGGGGACCAAATCAGAATTGGAGGTGATCTTTGTCAAAAGACATTTGTGAAAAATGTTGGGCGTTGACCCCCTTTTTCTTCCCGTTAAAAGATCGGGCAAAAGAAGTACTTTAATCTCCATGGAAGAAATTTCCCCAAATCACAAAATGTTAATAGGGCCAAAAGAAGAAAAAACAATAGGTGTCAAAGACCTACAATCATCAATTCAGTCTGGGTGAAAAGTTAACAAAAATGCAGTTGGCAACAGGCGTTTGTTGTGTCTTCAATGTTTTTATCTTTCGTTACTTCCCAGGTTGAATCAATGTTCGAGATGATTTAAACTTGCTAGCTGCAAGCGGCCGTCGATACGTTCTGTGCATTTACAAAAGGAAACGGCAATAAGATAAATCTGAAAAGCCGTTGGCGTAAAGAAACAAGAGATTCGTATCCCAAGTGAGTTTCCTCCAGACACTCCTTCTCCCCCCATCACCCGTTTCGACCCCCCCCCCCCCCCCCCCNTTTTCTTTGTGTTTTTGTTAACTCTCTTTTCATTACAATTACCAGAGTGGCAAGCCTAAACGCAGACAACGCAAGGGAACGAGAGACCGAGCGAGCGAACCAGTGAGCGGGAGAGAGAGAAAGACAGAGAGAGAGAGAGAGAGAGAGAGAGAGAGAGAAACTGCCATGCAATAAGTTCTAATGGAGAAGATATAGAGCTTGAGAACGGAAGTAAAAGGGGAAGAGATCAAAGCCAGGCGCAATGACCTCGTACGAATGTGGAAAATACACATGCAGCTTTGAGTACAACGGGATGTAAGCACTTGAGAAGATCAAACAATACAGTATGTATTATAGAACTTCGTCATGAAATGATTCCCTCGTCATGATGCCATGAGGAAAAAAAGAAAAAAGATTTCCGTAACGCCCGTCTCTTCAGAAGACCTTTGAGTCTATTCCCAAGCGTCTCAAGCCAAGTTGGAACACTGTGACCGTGCGCGTGAGTACAAAAGACGACATAGATGGTGAGAGGGACGAGCAAATCAGTTGTCAAGTAGTAGGTGAGCAACATCTATCTCTAAGCCTCACTGTCATGCTTGTGTTGAGCATACGTATATCTACAACTTTTAAACAACGCTTTAAACAACCGCTCAATTATGAGTGTGTAACAAGGAAGGATAGTGTGCTCCTTTGGAAATCCCCAGCACTCCACATCTCACAAGAGCGCCGGAGATAACTTCGCCAAGAGGGTTTATCTTTGCAACCGAAGTTGTTTGTTTGTTGGGCTGTTATTCGGCTCGGTTTGTCAACAGGATAATTCGAAATGATTACATCCAAATTTCATAAAAATTTGTGGGAAAAGATTGGGCCTTGTGAAGAGAAGAAATCACTAGAATTTTGATGTTGGTCTGGAACCGACCGAATTTCACAAGAAGTTTCACACGAAGTTCAAACAACATAAACTGGGTGTGTGCCATATCTAGTGAGAATTACATGTCTATCTCTAGCTACCTCCCGGAAATTGTCGTGGTCTCAGTCAGAATTTAATGCTTTCATATGTTATAATTATACTGTCCGATGTGCTTGAGCCCAATACACTTTTATTATTATTGCTGGTATTATTATTATTAGATTATTATTATTGTTAATATTGGTGCACACGTGACTGGGCTTTAAGAGAGCACTTCACGCCATAATTCAAGGGATGCCAGCGCAAAGGCCTTAACTCCCTTATATAATTCATATAACAATACGGTCTTGGCGCAGGCACTCCTCGAACGTACTATCCATGATCCATAATTCACACCTTGCCCACACCAGGCAATCAATGACCCACATAATTATTCCCCCCCCCCCCCCCCCCCCCNCCCCGTACCCTTTCGTATTTGTTCACTTAAGTCTTTCCGTGGCACGGGCATGGGCTCTTATAAGAGCCCCTCTCGTTCTAAACAGAATTAAGGGAGGAAAAAGAGTGACACCTATGATGAGGATGACGTATAAAAGACATTCGAGCAAAGTCAAATACACCTTATCATCTATGTAAATACAGACTTACTACTATTTTTGTCATATGTGCAAAAAAAAAAAGTAAAAAAAAAATGCAAACCGGCAGGCATCGATATACATGAACAACTAAGACTGTATGATTTCCTAATTCTAGCAGCTTTCAACATGGCCGCCACAGGCACCGAGTCCCCGCGTGACGCACAGAGGGGAAGCTGGCGCTTGCCAGATGTGTACAAAATAGCATCGTCTGGCAAAACAAACCCGTAGACAAACAAAAGAACAAAAGGCCTTGAGATAATAATATCTGAGAAAACAGCATAGACAAACACATGAACAAAAGGCCTTGGGACGAGAATAGGAACCTCATGGTGTTTTTGATCTTACAAGAATGAGTGTGATGGCGGTTTGTGAGCCTAGTGTGGCCGAGAATTCCCAAAACAACCAAAAATGTTGTAAGCTTACTGTGACAAAATTCCCTCGTAGACGCCGATATTTGATTGAAAAACATCCAAAGACACGATCGGCAAAAGACTGGAAGAAACTGCTTTGGGTCTGCCTAGTTACTGACAGCTACAAGAAAACCGCGTAATAGGTAGTCTATGACAATTTCGTTCCATGCCGAAGTCACATGTAGGATACTGTACTTTGCTTGCTTTGCGATATGAAGGCAGGATAATCTTTCAAATAACCGAAAAACAAAATACAGCTTGTCTATAGTTATTGTTCAACCATGAAAACACCACCATTCTTCAGGCTGACTTTCTTGAATCTAATACTGCGTTACTCATGGACCGTAATTATGACCATATACAATGGTCCAGTCCATTTTAGCTATAGACAAGACTAACACCCTATTTTACAAATGGGCAGGCAGGCAACAGATCAGCGGTGAAAGAATACCTAGCGCACCGAAAGGCATCATAGACGAATGCTGCATTAGACTCCATGAAAAAGTTGGACGATTGGCGAATCGGGCGGATTGAAAAGATCTATCGGAGACTGTATTTCGTTGCTATACACATTTTTTTTTTAAAGGGTAAACAATAAAAATAAAGAGGACTGAATGTGTATGGTTACATTTCGTGTATTTTTCTACGAATTTAGGTGAAAACCGCATGTTTTTACGTTACGTAGTTCTCAAGAAATCTGTGACACAAATTTGACTGAAGCGTTTTATTAATATAGATAAGTGACTTTGAAATTCAGTGCAAGCCGGTAATCTAGATTCTTCAAAACGAAAGAGGAAAAAATGCAGTACGGCATCATAATGTTTTTAAGTGCAGGAAGATTTCTCAGCAGGCAAACTCAAGTCTCCGAAACAATGAAATCTCGTCATGAATCGCATTCCTTTAACCTGTTTCAAGTTCAACACTGTCTAGTTTTTGTAGCGCGCATGGCGTTGAACGGTGAACTTGTTTAACCTGACTGGTTATCGCGTGTTTGCATTAAAGTTAATTAAAACATCTGCTCAAAACTATAACATGGCCACTATATCTGCCTATCCCAAGCCTGTGGCAACATAGAATGTATGAGAGAAATGTTATAGCAGGGTGTTAGATTGGCGCAACTTGTTTATTGTTTCTGACGCTCACTGTATACATCTAGCGTTCGGTGCACATCATACAGGGTTCGTTCTAATCAATAGTTATTATATTACTCAGGGAGAGAGACAGAGAGAGAAAGAGACAGAGACAGAGAGGGAGAGAGAATATGAGAGTGAGAGAGTGAACGACAAATAATGGTGTTTTATCCGCAGACTATATGATTCAATTTTGTGCTGATGCTGATAGACTTTTAGCTTCATAGAAACTTTCAACCACCGGCACCACTTTACATAATAGAGGCACCATCTAACAACTGATCCAAATAATAGAATTTCACAGTGAGGTGACAGTCAAAAGCGGGACAGAATAAGTAATGCAGTATGTAATGTAGTAATATAGTAATGTAGTATATCTAATGCGATGTTGATCTTCTACAAAGCCTTTCCACATCATACTGGATCTCATTTCTTGTCCTTGTGATCAAGGATATCAGACAGACTTAAGAAACGTACGAAATAGACCATGGGGAAAGATAAGACTGGATCTGGACTTGAGGTAATACCCCTAAAAGTATGTGCCTAGAAAAAAACAGCGTTCTGACAGAATTCCACATCTACACAAGCCAGAGAAAGAAAGAGAGAGGGGGTAAAACAATCGCCTTGATGTACACGCACAATTTCTGCCGCATTTCTCATTTGTTATAAACTGATAAAATTGCTCACACCACCCACATGCCGAAACCGACACGGCTTGATGGAAGAACTCACGTTGGGCCAGGGATGGTTTGAGTCACATGTTGTGGCGGACGGAACATGCCTTGGAAACAGATGATTATCTGCAAGGCACGAGCCAAACCGCTCTGTTGCTAGAACAAGAGATTTATCACATGGTGCACTTTCGCCTGGAGGATCAGGAACAAACTCGATGCTTACTGCATACAAAGAACGTCATTGCATGCAGAAACTTAGATGAGGTGGGAAGGAATTCTGTGGAGCTATTAAGTGTTAAAGACTTGACCGGGGTATAAAAGGACAGAAGAACCATGATGGGATACTTTATTCATTTGACTTCCGTATCACGCTTCAAATCGAAATGCTATTTTTTTCCCCGATTTTCATGAGTACAACAGTTTATACTTCACAGAGACTTTGCACATCGCTAGATGACAGTTTCTCTAAACGGTAGGGTAAAACATAATTGATATACTGTATACGTTTATAAACACATCTAGTGTTTGAAATACCAAAGCAAATCCACCCTAAGTTGAGGCAGTGTCCACAGCGGTTTGTAGGCTGAGTTTGTTTCCCGATGGTAACGATCGGAAAGCACAGCCTTAAGTGATAGGGTTAGGGGGAGGGGAGGAGGAAGGGGAGGCAAATGTGACGCAAACCTGACTGCTCTACGATATATATATTCAAAGGGAAGCAATTAAGAGCTTTGTTAACTCCGTGCCACCTCTGGCGTCGAGAAATAAACAAAAGAGAGTGAAATGCACTTGGAATATAACCACAGCTCAGGGTGAGAAAGATTGGATTGGGAGGGGGTGGTGATTTAGGAAGGTGAAAGGGGAGGAGAGAGTAATGCAGGAAAAGAGTGAGTGAGTGAGTGAGTGAGTGAGTGAGTGAGTGAGTGAGTGAGTGAGTGAGCGAGCATCCGTGCGTGCGTGCGTGCGTGCTTGTGTGCGGGAGCGAGCGCGAGAGAGAGAGAGTTAGAAACACAGCAGCTACCAACGAAACAAAAAAGACTTCGGAATTTTTCCGAGAGTACGATGGATTTCTGACAACGTCTATCGGATTCTTTCAACCGGCCATCTCTGACACTCCAGTATCGGGACGGGTGGTACCGGTTTCTCACGATTACAGATCTCGGTTCCCCCCAGCCTTGTCTGTTTATCAGGAAAAACAGACTATCTGCAAAAAACAGACTATCTGAAGCCAGATCTCATGATGAAACTTGCGTTAACTCCGACCGGCTCTGGAACCTGGAGATCTCCTCTCAAATTGCCTAACCTGCTGATAGATATGGAGCCACTTAGGGGAACCTGCTTCGACGATTTTTCTGTAGTATCGATACTATCTAAAATATCGTCCCGATTGTTATTCCACACTTCTTCATTGCTCTTCTTAACTTCCTTCTTTTCATTTTTGCTACTTCGCTCTCCACGGTATCGTAGAATGTAATTCCTGTTCGATTTCATCATCCATTTCCTTACACTGTTGCTGCTGAGGAAGGTATCTGTGCCAAAACGTCCTAACTAGTATTTTGTCATTTTGCCAAGCTTGGCATTTGCTCATTCCTTCACTTGGTCGTACCGTTATGCAAAATCGATCTCAAAATCGTTGGATATCGCAATACTATTCCATCGACACCCGAGTTGGATTCGATTATTTACAATCTAATAACACTACTTGGCAGCAGGGCGCAGGCAGATGGTGTACAAGAGCCAGCTCACAAAAAAATGTGAAGCCATAAAACTTTGGTTCACTTGAGTTTAAAATTCATCGGAGAAATTTATGAAAACCTCCAAAACACATGTATGATATTCTCAAGTTGATAAGAGGACTTCATTCTGCAGCTCATGTGGAACAATTTGTCCTTCGGAATGGGCAACGTGTGGGTGGGAGATTTGAAGCCTTGGAGGGAGAGAGGGAGGAAGAAAGAATGAGAGGCAGAGAGGAAAATGAAGAGAAATATGCGGAAGATCATATAAAAAGTGCACCTCTGAAGGGTGCGGTGGGACGGCTAAGCTCCTATGACATTTCCTAACTTCTTATTAGTGTCTACAAGTACAGCTTGGAGGTGAGGACGGGAACGGGAAGAAGGGCACCACTGGTACGCTTCGTCATTCCTAGAAACACATGTACCACATCATCCTTGATAAGCGTTAAATGGGAAATGACAAGAAAACTTTGCAGTAATGTGAAACCTAAAGGGCATGCGTTTTCTGCTGTTACTTCCTCCTGGACGCTTAAAGAAGGTATTTAGTCAAAGCTACAAGCAGCCCAGTAACATTAGAACGTTACTTAAAGCTTTCTTGCAGCCTAGACACGCTCGGCCTAGGAATTCCGGAGGTCCAGTGGTTTAAGCACGAGCAGGAGCGAGATGGAAATCACAGGCCAGGGTTCAAAGATGTTCAGTTCTGTGGGAATACCTGAGGTGGTGAGTACCTGCTTATCTTCTCCGCGAATCTACCGTGAGCACAAACAACCCGGCCAGACCCATCGTAAAGGCCACTGGCCCCCCCAGTGCTGGGGGAAAAGCAAAAACGACAGGGGCTAACAAAACGATTGTGGGTGGAATTTAGTAGGATTGTGCGAAACTACAAAGGAGGTGAATTTGAAAGAGAGAATGAGACATAGAGAGAAGAGATAAAATGGGGCAATGAGATATATAGGTGCAATGAACACAGCGGTTTCAGTATTTGGAAACGGTGTACTATCAAAATAGACAAAATGTCTGTTAACATCTTTTACATTCACAAAGAAAGAACGAAATAAAGAAAGAAAGCAAGAAAGCAAGAAAGAAAGAAAGAAAGAAAGAAAGAAAGAAAGAAAGAAAGAAAGAAAGAAAAGGACCAGTCACAGACAGAAACATTTAGTAACAGACAAGTACACAACTTAAGTGTGCGTGAAAGAGACTAAGAGATGTCTTTCGCAGTATAGTGATATTATCATAAGACACTATAGCCTCTTTTCTAGTGCCAGTCACAGTCAGAAAAGGCGAGGCCCTCGTTGGAAGAACAACACCAAACAGGATAGATAGACAGACAGACATACAAATTATTTCTGTCTATGCCGTAGACAAGCCCAGCCAACCTGCGTGTACTGGGGGTTCTTTATGTCCCAAGGTGTACGAGGTGAGCAGAAAGAAACACGTGTTTATTGACGCGAGAAGAGCTGCTTCTAATAAGGGAGTCGGCCTGGGTTAAGTGCTCAATAACTCCTTTATTGCCATCTTCACCCAAAGGCGGACATCCATGGGGACCCTGTGCCTTTCTCCACGATATTCTGTGACCCGATCTGAACTACAGCCAAACGACCCCCGTTACACTTTCCATGTCCCTCTAAGTGTTCCCTCTCCATTCCCCAATACCCCCTGGAGACGCCACTGTGTTCACTTTCGTCTCCCTCCCGTAATGAGACCTGAAGTACTGGAAGATGGGGGGAGTAAATAATGGACACTTTGTTTCCTTGAAGATGAAACACTGGAGAGCTCCAGACACTTTGTTTTCTCGGGAAATGAGCCCTGAAGTTCATGTACCAGTACACGTAGTTTGTTAATACTTGTTAAGTTTGGCTTTAGCAACTAATGACTTGTGGGGAGGATGTGGGGAGGGGAAAGGGAACAGGACTGAAAAAAAAAAAAAAGCTGATGCTCAGCTATCAAGACATTATGTACTCTATTTGCCAGATACGTATAGACAGTGGATGAATCAGTGAAAAGTTATCAAAGTTTGCACTGCACGTAGAGTGAAAGGCCAACGGATCCACAGCCTAGAGGAGGACACTTTGGCGTTATACTCTCGACATTCGGACGGGGCTGGACCACATCTAGGTCATGATTCTGTAGTGTCCTTGTGATTTTGTGAAATTTCAAAAAAAACTTTGTTGTAACTAAAATAACAACGAACGAAGTCAAGGACGTACTGTATTAAAAAAGTGACAGACACAAATTTAATCAACATGGCAACAGCTGATAGACTGTTTCAAGAGATAACTGGAAATTATCAACACTGAGATATGCCACACCACATATATATATATATATTATAAAGATAAACTGAAACACTGTGCGGGTCTTCAAACACTTTCTCCTATGTCCGTCGCGTGTTGAGTCTCATAGAGTTCTGTATACTCTACAGGGTGATATAGGATTTCTTAAGTGAAAGAGAAGATTCACTGAAAGAAACTGGTGTGTTCTATCACTACGCTGTCATGAACTTTTTGTAATGCTCGAATTACCGACAGTTCACAANAATTACTTTATTATCCTTAGAAAGGAAAATTGCCTTGGCTGCGGTACATGAGAGTAAATAACAAATAATCAAAAAGTCTAAACTCTCCGACATTCGGACGGGGTTGGACCACATCTAGGTCACGATTCTGTAATGTCCTTGTGATTTTGTGAAATTTCAAAAAAACTTTGTTGTAATTAAAATAACAAAGAACGAAGTCAAGGACGTATTTAAAAAAAGTGACAGATACAAATTTAATCAACAAGGCATCAGTTGATGGACTGTTTCAACAGATAACTGGAAATTATCAACACTGAGATATGCCACACCACATATATATATATATATTATAAAGATAAACTGAAACACTGTGCGGGTCTTCAAACACTTTCTCCTATGTCCGTCGCGTGTTGAGTCTCATAGAGTTCTGTATACTCTACAGGGTGATATAGGATTTCTTAAGTGAAAGAGAAGATTCACTGAAAGAAACTGGTGTGTTCTATCACTACGCTGTCATGAACTTTTTGTAATGCTCGAATTACCGACAGTTCACAAATATTTTGAAACACCAGATTTTTGTAAGTCCACACCCTTCTGAATCGCACAACTTGAGCTGTAGACATGAACAAGTGCCAGATCGCTCGCGCGCCCGCCCGTGCGAGAATGACAAAATTTCAAATATTATGACTGAATGTAATCTTCTCTACAAAGCCTCTGACGACACAAAACTCTCACATTCTCTTCACTTCAAACAGGAGCTGAATGTTTGTGACGGATTTCACCTAAACATACACACTGCCTTATCGAGTAAATGAGAAACGACAAGCTCAGACGTTGGAGAAAGATGGACACTTGCGCCAAGGTTTGTGGTCATCTACTGTAAACCACCCATTATACTGCCTTATCGATAATAGAGACACGAAAAGTTCTGACGTTGAAGAAAGATGGACACTTGCGTCAAAGTTTGTGGTCATTTACTGTAAACCACCCATATACTGCCTTATCGATAACAGAGACACGAAAAGTTCTGACGTTGGAGAAAGATGAACACTTGCGCCAAGGTTTGTGGTCATCTACTGTAAACCACCCATATACTGCCTTATCGATAATTGAGACACGAAAAGTTCTGACGTTGGAGAAAGATGGACACTTGCGCCAAGGTTTGTGGTCATCTACTGTAAACCAGCCATGGTGGTCTTTATTAAGTCCCCTCCCCTTCAGGATGTAATGCAACACACATACTGCATTACCGAGTAAGAGAGACATGAGAAGGTCATTGGCTGGAGAAAGATAAGACACTGTTGCCAAGATATGTGGTCACCTGCTGAAAACTAGCCGTGCTGACCTTCTTAGTCTTCATGAGGATATATAAATAATGCAAAATGTAAAACAGGTGAGATGCAAATGACACCTATCCCCGCCCCGCCCCTCCATAGAAAAATAAAAAAGGCTAAGTATTCGTCTTCTAGGCGGTATTTTCATATTGAGTAACAATCGACAAGTTTTTGACATATCGTTTGCAAAATGATATTTCTCTAGAGACCAGACTGACATGTCTTGTCCTGTTGACAGTTCTCTAGCTAACTACAATTCATCGCCCACCCTCACCCTTCTCCTCATCCCTTCCTTCCCGGTATATAAGGTCAAAAGTCTATCACTTACGAGGCCACACTAGGAGGACGCGTCCACTTAGCCTGTGTGGCGTTTACGTGAGTGGACTATTGTTATTGTTGTTTTTATAAGTGAAAACAATGAAATGAGTCCTTGAGTCGAATCTATGGGGATCTTTGTTATCTTCGAATCAGCGTTGAGAGTTTCTAAAAATACAGACTGAAATTGATAGTAATGAATTCAATAGGGGCTGAAACCTTTTGTAACTGCCTTTGTTCTGTTGCTAAGCTGTCGTCATGTTCCTGTGCAAGATTATCCGGGGATCCTGCAGTGCAGAGTGATCACTGCTGAAAGCAGCACACTATCAAAATGGAGTGGGTAAAATGAAAGTTACGAAGTGCGAGGCTCTGCACCTTCTCTCCAGCATTTAGTTTCCGGCACAGGAAATGCTTCCCCGTGACACACCCACATGGCAACAGAAATGGTGTCCTTTTTGTGTGTCGAGGCCGCGTGAACTGACACTAAATACGCTGTTCCCAGCTGCCGGACAATGTTATGTTTTGTTGTTGTTGTTGTTGTTGTTGTTGTTGTTGTTGTTGTTATTGTTATTGTTGTTAGAACGGTCCTAAAGGTCCTTAACACCAAACATTTCCTTATATTTCCACAGACCAATACGCCATAGATTTGGAGATATTCGTGAATGCGAGTGAGTGAGTGAGGAACAATTCTCTATAAACAGAGACAGAAGACGAATAATAATTAATAATAATACAATTATAACGCTAACAAAATCTACTGAGAAGTACTCTGAACTGAGTGAATACAATAAAGGCGTTCACATACCAACTGGGTTTCGAAGCTCTGAGCATACTATATACTATATAATGCATGTATGTGTTTATTTGTAGACATGACGACAGTTTCATGACCATACGGCTTCCACCCTCTCTACATGCTCACGTGAAATTAAATCATTTTTTTCTGCGTTCGCAAAGGACCAAATTTTAAAAAAAACAACGAGTAAACTTATCTACAGCGAAAAAGGCAGGAAGTGAACCGAAGTTACTCGTCTGTTCTGAAGAATCCGCGATATTGTCAGAGAGTACGTAGAATTATCATTACTCAGAAAGACACTTGGGAGTCATGACCCAAGTGTGGCCCAGCCCTCTTAGAGTGTCAGGAAGTCAAAAAGGGCCGAATCACTTGTTAGACGGGGATATCTTCCTCTGAAGATCTTCTGGTGCCTCGCTCTCCGAGTAAGTGAGTTTCCCATTTTAGAATTACTCAATGATATCACTCTGCCTGGGCCCATCAGTCAGAAATGTGAGTGAAGAACATGACTTGTAGGGAGACCACATGAAGTCATGATTTGTTGAATCTATATTAACATGAAGCTAAGTGCAAAAATTACTGTCTAAATTAAAAAAAAAAAAATCAGTGTCACTCTGACCGAGGTCAACTGAACTCTTTTCTCAAGTGTCAACGTCTGTTTCTTATTTTTCCTCTTGAACGTATTATTTTCCTCCCCCTTGAGATCTCAAATTTTGATCTATCCTTCTTCTTCAGACATTTTTTTTCCTCTTTAACTTGCGCAGAGAGAATACCCCATGTTGAGAGCATAACTATCTGAATGTTCTATAAGAAGTGCTATCATGTCATCTTGCCTTTGCTTCAACATGTAAAATAATCTCTGATGACATTCATTGGGTGCACATGTAAAAACGCTTTCAGCAATAAAACAACAACAAATGCCAACCACACGTTCATTCTCTTCTCGGTCTCATACTTCACGGCAGTCGCGAGCGTCACGCAGTCCTCTTGATGTCGACAGGTTTCACTGGACGTTAACGTTCATCGAGCCCCAGCACTTACAACACATTCCGCTACTGTGTCTGGCGCTGCCCGACTCCCTCAATTGGCTAGCTCAAGATGCCTTTATCGAGTACGACGCAAGTTTACTCATCTTTGCCACTGGCTCGATTACCTCATCGAGATAATTATCCATCAAACCTTTCGTTACAAAGTTGCCACATAAAGTTTTTGCTCGTTTGTTTAAATTTCATAACTTTTTCAAATTGTTTATGTTGTTTTTTTAAAATGATACTAACATAATAAAAATCCTCACAAGACAGTTTCTCGTCGCACAACACATTTCTTCGAGAGTTTGAAAAGTTTCCACTCCGGTCCATGCGCACAGAAGCATAGTTCCAAACAAAATTATGAAATTAATTACTAATTTATGAAAGGACTATTAACTTCCAAAATTTCTAATTTTCCTGTTTATGATAGCTGGTCATTTTTGCTGATCACAAATAATTTACTACCCAGAAAAGACCAGTAACATTTTTCTATGAATGTTTCCCCTATATTTTTCAGGTCTGTGATAATCCCGCTAACGTTTACGTTTAAGGAAAGCTGTCAGTTACCCACCCTCCATTCCCCAGCTACTTGCCAACCACGGCCCCTCTTTGTTACATATCTCCTACTTAACGTCGCCCTCCCCACACGCATATCGCGCCATCTTTGTATTATTACACCTCAGTAAACTCTGTTTTTACTCTGGAACTATCGAATTCTCCCATCTCCCACTTCTACAACCTTCTTTCAACAATCACAGCGGGTGCACCCGATACCTGTACTCGACGCTTCTTCGCTACATAAATACAGTAGACCTCACCGACTACGGCCTCGGAGAGAACGGCACCTTGCTTATAGCGACATACTTTTTAAATCTCTGTCTGTTTCTTGGGTTTTATTTAAAGTCTCCTAGGGAAAGGTGGTCCTATTTGAGAATAATTTCAAATCTCAGTTTGATTTCTTTTACAAATGACTTCAGATAAATGAAAACCACTCGTTTAAAACACGGTATTTCTATTTCAAACTCATTACTTTTTACGTTTTTTTTGTGTGTATATTTTACCGCCTACGCATTTGCCATACCTAGCAATAGTTCTTTAAAGATTTTCCAATTTCTTATACGTAATGTAAGAGTAAAATGTGGGATTATAAAGCTATAGCATCAAGCCTTGTCACACGGCCTATCGGTAATCGGAAATAAAACTGTCATTATGTTGCAAAATTACATGTAATCGTCCAATATTTTTATCCCCCCCTGCTGGGTAATCGCCCATCATCTTTCAAAACAACCCGCATTTTCTTCAGATTCCCCGAGTTCCGTTTTCTACCCATTCTCCAACCCGTCACAGTTACCTCCCTTTGTTTATTTTCAACGGCTTCTGTTTTCCAACGTGCAAACTGTGAGGTGGAGAGGGCGGGCAAAGAGCCTCCCCATATGATCCTTTTTCACGGTACAAGATCGCAAAATAAACAGCACCGGAATGTTAAAGACTGCAAGAATAACAGTAAAGTCAACGAATAACGGTAAAGTCAACTATCGTCCATGCGGAAGGTCATGGGGGTGAGGTTTGCAGCTTAAAGATGTAGACTTTTGAAGACAGATTAAGAGTGAATCCGACACTTTTTAGCGCTGCTCAGCGACGCACAGCAACTGACGTGCCGTGTAAGATTTCCTGTATGTACAGCAACTGACGTGCCGTGTAAGATTTCCTGTATATACAGCAACTGACGTGCCGTATAAGATTTCCTGTATGTACAGCAACTGACGTGCCGTGTAGGATTTCCTGTATGTACAGCAACTGACGTGCCGTGTAAGATTTCCTGTATGTACAGCAACTGACGTGCCGTGTAAGATTTCCGGTAGGTACAGCAACTGACGTGCCGTGTAAGATTTCCTGTATGTACTGTCTGGCATGGCATGTATAACCGTACTTCATAACTTTGGTCATAAGCTAATATTCATAACCTTTTTAGTCGGAACTGTTAACGATTGTGATGAGTTAGATCGTCATGTGAGAGCCCCAAACCTTTAGGTTGTTCAAAAGTTTACTAATAATGAAGCCTTCTTTATGTAGCTTAATTTACCTGATGCCATTGCATAATGCTATTAATATATGCTGGTCTTTGGTAGTTGTACTCTGTCGTCACTGTAATGTGCTCCAAATGTCTAGATGAATCTGGGAGGGAAAGCACTCTTCTGCTGACAAATTGGGTGTTTCTGGTACAACTGTTCTTCAAATTTCCATTATGTCGAACACATTATCTATAGCAATAAGGATGTTTATTATGTACTATTATGTTTGTATGTGTGATTTGGAGGGTGCACATGTATTCTATCATGACTGGCACTGCGAAGAGACAAAATTCCTGAGATATTTTATTTCATTAGCAGTTTTACCAATTTCATCTCTCTCTTTCTCTTTCTCTCTCTCTTTCTCTCTCTCTCTCTCTCTCTCTCTCTCTCCCCTCCCCCTCTCCAACAGGAAGCTCTCTCTGATCTCTTAGTGTCAGTCATCATAATTATCAGACACCGTATCATCACCATCTCTCGACTTCAAAAACAATGCGTCATCAGCCAGAATTCCCAACCTTCCACGTCGGATGTGCTCCACAAAAAAAGTGTTGATGAGACGCACTCCCCCATATCGCTGGCTCATAATAACCTAATTTTATGAGCAGCCCTCGTAAGTAATGAAGACATACGACCTAACGCCGAGAGGTGGCGGAATATGAGCGAAATGAGGTTACTGTTCACATCCATCGTTACTACAAATAAAAACACGGGATCTGAGAGACTGAGAACGGCTTGCCGTTTTTACGGCCTGGATAAAGGTGAGTGAAATTAGATCATAATTACGAGTGCCTTTAATCTTCTGAGAGGATCATCACAGAGAGGGCAATAGACTGCAATAAACTGTTGAATTTATGGTAGGAAAGAAATAATTTCCTGTGGTGAAACGCCACGCTTGGAGGAGTCGAGACAATGGAAACCGATCTAGACTAAGTAACAAAATGAGAATGAGAGTTTCAAAACTAGATCAGTCTTGGTGTGTGGCTCATTCCTTCGTGGTAAATACTGTACTCTATGGGCCATTTCGGAATAAGACTGAAATGGTCACATGATGTTCGAAATTTTGGACAACATGGCCAGTAAAAGCTTCTGTCCTACGGACATGAGGACGGTTTCAGCTGCTGTGCGCTGGCCGCGCGGAAAAGTCTATGCAACTTTCAGATACTGGTGGAATCTTTTCCGTACACCGGAAGCTGGAACTCGGCAAAACTGTAGCCACCATCTATAGTTTTACATTTGTTAGTGAAACTTTTTATCATCGGTCTTGTGTCAATGAAATGGTCACGTGACGTTCGAAATTTTGGACAGCAAGGCCAGTAAAAGCTTCCGCCCTACGGAAATGAGGACGGTTTCAGCTGCTGTGCGTTGGCCGCGCGGAAAAGTCTATGCAACTTCTAGATACTGGTGGAATCTTTTCCGTACACCGGAAGTTGAAACTCGGCAAAACTGTAGCCACCACCTATAGTTTTACATTTGTTAGTGGAACTTTTTAATTATCGGTCTTGTGTCGGAAGAAGATATGGCATAGATCAACAGTGGTATGTATGCTGATAGAAGCTTGTATATAAGAATAGCCAACACTAGACTTTTCAAAACGCCGAAGGAGAATTAAAACGGTGTAAGGACTTGAACAAAAACTAGCTGAGTTCAAGTGCATTTTAAGATTTTTGGTCTCATGATGTGAGTGATGAAGTGTAAATATAAACTTGATGTAGGTTACCCCGTTAAATCAAGATATTCATCAGGACTTTTATGTTCTCAAATGGCGTCGAGATTACGAATTTTTACGTTAAATTTCAGGTTTCATCAACCTCACCCGTGTCTACAAGGTTCTAGGCCAAGTTGGTTAATTCCAACAAAAACACACGCGCGCGCACGCACACACACACACACACACACACACACACACACACACACACACACACACACACACACCCGGCGCCATTAAGTTAAAAGTCTAAAACATCTCCACCGCCTACTTCCGGTTGACGCACTCCACAGGAATCCTCCAGTGAAATTTGTAGACACTTCTCGCCTCCCAACCGCTCACTATCATCCAGAAACATCTCATTTTCTTTAGTGTCTCATCAAAGGAAATATGAAAACTGGCAAGATGGTAATCTGCTTGTGCCAGGTACAGATCGGTTGGATGTTATAGAGGAAACTTTTCTACCAATTTGCAAATCAAAGCAAGCGAAGTGCGTCCAAAAAGAAAACTAAAAAGATATGCGCGAGTGCCGAAACTGTGCCATTTTTTTTTGCCAAGATATTCCACACGTATCCTTGCACTTGAGCGTGGGGGGTAAATTTGGAAATTAATTTGTTGTGGTGATGAAAAATGGGTGCGGCAGTTGCGCCTCGTGGAGAACGTAAAGACATCGGGAGAGATTGGGAATACGAAGACGGAGAAATGAGAGGTGTAAGAGAAAGAGGATTAGGAGGAGGGAGATGAAGACATGAGGAGAGGTAGATGTGAAGATATGGGAAGGAGGCGAACAAGGTGGAGAGGTGGCTGCAAAAGAGAATCTTTAATGAGAGTTTTCGGGACTACTCTTCGGCCTATTCATTTCTATACATGAACTGGAATACAAATAGGATAAGCATGATGGTTCCGTTTGCTTCTTTAAAATATTCCTTGGTTTGAAGCTTGGTATGTATGTGTGTGTTTCTAGACTGGTTTTAATAAAAAGAGAGGGGGAAGAGGATTATGCTCGAGGAAAAAAGTCAAGCTTGGCTGAATTCATTCCACTTCGAAAAAAATTCAGGTACGAGAAAATGATTAAAGGAAATGATAGCGTAAACAGCGCGTCTGAAATCACAGGTCATATGGTGGCAGCCATGCACAGCTGTGATATCTGAGAACCTGCTTATTATATCATGAAGGAAGATGTAAAAAGGTGAGAAGCACAGGTTGACTATTCCATCTGTAGTGGCCTGTAGTTCTTAAGATCTGAAAATCGAACCATAATGAATGTGAGCGATGCATTTAAAACGGTAAGTTGCCATATCATTTTGAAACTCAATGAAAACATATCTCTTTAACCATACTGCTGAGTTCCTTTACTTTCCAGCTGACTGTTGTTTTTTTTTCGAGGAGGAAAAGGGAACTGGCTTTTTTCCTGGATTCGGTTACTGCAACAGAGTATTGACTGTATAGTAGCTTCGCTTTCTGACCAAGAAGGGAACATGTCACACAGACTACAAACAAATTTGGCCTGCCCTTTGAATTTTTCTTAATGCTCTTTTCCTTGCTCGCTCAATGATCTCCAAAACACCCCGCGCTTCATTCATTATATTGTTCATGTTGTCCTAAAACGTTGTATCCCACAAATTACGTCAAATGTATACTCTGGTATCACTTTGTTCAAAATTTTAAACCAGGTCTCATGACAAAATTTCGAATGTATGAGAAAGTCCAAACATTTAAACATCTCACAATTTCAAAAGGACTTGCGTCTCTAAATGCCATCAGAAGGGCTGCTCTAGATCCCGTTTTTAACTCGGAACTACCTCAATGTGATATACGACGTTTTACATCAACACAGACGATTATATTCTCCCAACAGGTCTTATTGGTACGCTCTTTGTATATCAAGAGATATCTTCACACCACGAATGTTATCTTGAGCAAGATACTTCTGATGGACCCAAAAGGCTCATAAACGGCGTGGTTCCTTTTATCTGTGTGTGTATATATATGTTGGCACCATTCATTTGTACACATCGTAGATAAACATTACACCAAGACAAGGCAACCGGAATGTAAACCTGTTGTCTACAACCAGGGAGTTGTTCACAACCTACAATCCACAAGCGAATATCAGCCTGGAGATACCTTCACATAAAAATGTAAATGATGAGTTCTTGTCTCCGCCTTGCCAGAGGCAATCCACGAGAGGATTATAGATGACTTGTATCTCGAGGCTGTGCTGGGTGTTATGTAGAGAAGATGGAGTCTCAAGGGGAGATCGTTATGGGTAAGTGTAAGAAGGTATTGGAGAAACAGCAAGGTGTGGCGAGTGCTATAGCAAGGTGTGGCAAGTGCTATGACGGGATGGGCTTGTATTTCCTCAACATACAGTAAACAATAAACAGCCTTTAAGATAAGTCCCCAGTATGTTTATAGACTGTGTAAGTGTCTTGCTGGTTTCTTAGTACTGATAGGTGTGTCAGTCTTCCATACAAGAAAGGTGGGGAAGGGCGTGATGAGAGGATATAAGAGGCGTTCTCGCCAAAAACCTTCAGTTTCATGAATTTTGTTCTTACTCAAAGGAAGGAGCAACGAGTACCTATCTCGTCCAATAATACAGAGTTGAAAGGTACCATTTTATCGGTCATTGGGCCAGGAGCTTAGCTGACAGAAGTAATGACTAATTTCTTAGTTCTCGGTGAGAGGTTGGTAAGTTAAGTCGTTGGATTGATGATTTGTATGTGTCTGCAAGATTCTTCACAAAGACAGGGTTATTTCGTACCTTTTGGGCTCACGTTTGTTCTTTGTCTCTGTCTCTGTCTGTCTCTCTCTTACACACACTCCATCTCTCGATTAATTGAGTATATATCTATGTTCGCATTCTTTCTTTCTCTCATTGGAAATGTGTATGCGTGTGTATCGGTGTTTGTACTCTCTCTCTCTCTCTCTCTCTCTCTCTCTCTCTCTCTCTCTCTCTCTCTCTGGGCAATGTGAGAGGTGCATTACATCAAACCATTCTAAAAAATTTTTGAGGAAAGATTTTCAATCAAAAGAAAACAAGAAAATAATCTTTATTTTCAGAATGTTGGCTAATGGAAGAGTTTCTCTGGAGAAATACTGCTTTTTTTTTTAAAGACAGTTCTGTTGTGATATTGTCACTTTTTTTTCATTCAGTATGGTAAGCACCTCCTTCACTGCCCTTCCAACTACTACCCAGTGAGTTTCTTACCTTTGATGTAGATCATGGCCCGGTAGGAGTAGACAACTCCATGCTCATTCTCGGCCACGCATTCATAGGTTGCCTCGTCTGACTCCTGGCTGTTCCGTATCTGTAGGTAGCCTACATGGACACACAAGGGAGATCACATCAATGATAAGCAAAATGTGCAACATCAGCAGGTAAACAGAGATCTATGAAGGTGTCCGAAAAGCGGAACACAGGGCTCTTCGGCTTTATACTCTATACTGGAACAGCGAGATCTGAATTAGTATGTTACACAAAAACTGTCTGTCTGAATCATATTTAAAATGTTTAATCATCGAACATGTGAAAACGTATCGAAAATACACCATGCGATTAAGATCCACCGTACACGGGTTTATATTGACTCAGACCTTGGTATTTCAGATATCTCCCAGCCCTTCAACTATCTGAACTCGGTCCCAACGCAACAAGTCCCGACTCGGACAGTTTACAGGAATTGGAGAAACGATCCAAAAGAAATTCTGAACCTCTGGACGTTTTCATGTTTGTAATAATAATGCCTTTGTTTTACACAGAACCCCATTAAAATACTCTGTTTGGGTTGTTTGGGAGTCTCTGACAAAAAGAGTAGCCTCTGGGTGGGGATGATAAATACATGCAAGTGACCAACCAACAAACCAATACAATTTAGGCGCCTCACTGTTTTCCAGCGAGCAAAACTTTTACTTTTCCGATCCAGCCGTCACCTGAGCTTGAGCCCTTCGGCCTGAGATAAACTTTTAAAATCCCAACTGCAACTAGATTTAGTTTTGCCTTGAAGCCATCTGAAATCTGATCACTACTGACGTCAACACATACGAAATAGTCTGGAGAAACGTGTCAAAGACCTTTACCACTGAAATAAACGGTATCTATTCTTTACAGTATAATCACCGTAAGGCAGAAACAAGTTTTCATCTGGGTCGTTAAAAGCACATGAGAAGACGAATCCAAAATCTCTTCACAGGGCAAGATCTTGGTGCAGATCTATGTTTTCATAATATTAAGATTAGTTTCAAAATAATTCAACCCAAAATAAACCAGTTCCCATTAACTAGACATGATGCTTATTTCACGTGCACTGCAAACACCTGAGTGCATGGCCCCTCTGCATTTTCCATTCACTAATACCAGTTGGAAGCTAATATATCGTAACTAATCACATATGTATGAATCAAAATGCACGTAGGACAGTTTACCTCTGAAGAAACTAATATTAACTCCGAAGAAACCAACATATTTTCAAGCTTATTTTGATTTGTGTGGATGTTGATGTGTTTACCGGATGCAAGTAAATCTAGTAAGTATACCACTGCACCCAAGAACCTACAAAAACCATCAGTTGAAGATTTATCGTCCTAGACCACTGAAAGGATTCCCAGTCTGTGGTTTTCCTACCCCTGGGGTGAACAAGTCCTCGCTGGTTACAAAACGTGCGGATTCAAGATTCAAGATTAGATTCAAGATTATTTATTACTCAGGTTTTACAAAGAAACACATGAGCATTAACATAATAACAACAATACGTATTTTTAAAAAATTTTAAAAAATGGAATGGACAGGCAAATAATATAGTAACAGTTGCTGTTAAGTGTAGGTGCTATCGGCTGGTATCACAGAAGGCATTCAGTTTTATGGTTTACAACTATTACGTACAATTTTGATGAATTTACACAGGTTCTTTAGTACATCATGGCAGGTACATGTCATAAGGTCTTTATATTTCCGCATGTTAGGTCTAAAAGTAAACAGTAAAATGCGGTAGATTTGGCCGACTCGACATCCCTCTATTCACTTCACTGTAATATTTTTTTTTTAAATTACGAAATCTTTCTTGGATTATCAAACACCACAAACAAATCTGTAACAAATCTGCGGCTGAGATGTTCGGTGTACAAATTTACACCACTTAGGGAAGGGGTCTCAAATTTGGCAAGTCTTCTGTCTAACGAGGAAGGGTACTGAAAAATCTTCCGCTGGACCCAGGTTAGGGGATATTGTGAGGTCCTTTAAATTTTTTGCACTGGGTCTAGAGAGTAAGAGTATACATTCCGCCGTATGGCGACAACAAACGGCAATTAGGGACTGGGTTTTGAATCAGGGAATGGAACATTCATGGAGCTGTCTAGAGCCCAGTGATGCTGTCTCCATCAACAGCCACAGAAGTAAAGTATTTTCTTTCATAAAGGCACCGGATGATCGCAATTCTTCCCCACCTTCACTCTTCTTGAACACTCCAAAAGAGATGCCATTAAAAATGTACTGTACCAAAAACATTAAGTTTTGCATCAATGAGATAAAACCGTGAGCTAAGCAGTGTAAGAGCCAAGCAACGGTCAGTATGCACTGGAACTCACTGTAGGTGTGTTGTTTTAGTGTTGTTTTTTTAAGAGGGAAGGAATGTTAGAAGTCAACAAAGTCTGAACACCCTTGCTGGATGGTTTGAACCTGCTCCCAGGAAAATTCAAAGTCCAAAGCGGCTTCCAAAGGTATGGGAAAAGCATTAATGCCACGTGTGGAGATTCAGGGTCAACTACCACTAGACAACGGACACGAGCGAACATCAAGCGCTAGACAACTGACACTGGGGGATGAAAGATGGGCGACCCGCGCGGACATGCCAAGGGCTGTTCCGTCGTTACGGCTTGATGGCAGATCCAGTCAATAGAGAGCTTTTAGTTTCAAGTTCGGATCTGTTACAAACCGTTATGGCAGAGGTAGGCATGCGCATACGGTAATTCCTGGTGACACGCTCCTACTGCATGTTATAAAGTGTATGTGAATTTCACATGATGTGATTCTGGTTTCGTAACGTGTAATTTGATCATACACCAGGAAATGCCATATGCGCAGGCCTCCT
The DNA here is from genome assembly GCA_033807755.1 of Ellobium chinense. Taxonomy (NCBI): domain Eukaryota; kingdom Metazoa; phylum Mollusca; class Gastropoda; order Ellobiida; family Ellobiidae; genus Ellobium; species Ellobium chinense. The sequence continues at coordinate 286,655 of JAWQUT010000457.1, forward strand.
CTGTGATTCATAACGAAGCGAAAGACACCCGAACTTGAAAATAAGATATCTCTAATGCTCGGGCATAGATCTAACACGTGCAGGTGCACCAAGTCTTCTACTGAAAGTAAATTTTCAAAATGCTTTGCAGTGCTTTTCATAATGTATTCTTGATAATTGGATACTCGATACATGTGGACACCCTGACATAACGTGTTGGCTTATCTCAAGTTCGAAAAAAAAAATATTTTTGTTTCAACCAGGAAGATACAGAAAAAAATATAGCTTTTGGTCATAGGATACCAAATCCAATCCCTCCATTTCCAAGAAAAAGTAAAAAAAAAATTCACTATTTTAGGAAACTCTCATATGTCCTCATTACCGCCAGAGAGTGCTGGGCCGATCCCTGAATTTTAAAGTATGGCGATACTCAGCTTTCAAGCTCAAAATATGAAGTCTGTTCCATGTTCATAATTAAATTTGACTAAGCATTTGGACCATTTCGATACATATAAATAATCTGAAACCGGTACCATGCCCTCGATTTAAAAGTCTGAGATAGTCCTGTGAGAAAGCCCGCAAAATGTTCCAGTTTAGAATTCAGCCAAAGTCTTGTAGTGCCAGACATGTTTAGAAGTACNACAGAAAAAAATATAGCTTTTGGTCATAGGATACCAAATCCAATCCCTCCATTTCCAAGAAAAAGTAAAAAAAATAACTATTTTAGGAAACTCTCATATGTCTTCATTACCGCCAGAGAGTGCTGGGCCGATTCCTTAATTTTAAAGTATGGCGATACTCAGCTGTCAAGATCAAAGTATGGAGTCTGTTCCATTTTCATAATTAAATTTGACTAAGCATTTGGACCCTTTCGATATATATAAATAATCTGAAACCGGTACCATGACCTCGATTTAAAAGTCTGAGACAGTCCTGTGAGAAAGCCCGCAAAATGTTCCAGTTTAGAATTCAGCCGAAGTCTTGTAGTGCCAGACATGTTTAGAAGTACCTGCCCCACCACGGGAAACTGACCGTGGCTGCAATAGCTTGGGTTTTTTTCTTTTTTTTTTTGCGCCAGTAAGACCTTTTTCTCGCGACAGGACGGTACCAATGGCTTATGTACTGTGCAATGTTTGATGTAGTCTGCAGGTAAGCAACGCTAGGTCCATGTAGGTCTACGGGTGGCGTCTCAACTTATCTGAGAGGTAAAATTAAGCTTCCCAGACTGTGTATCTGTATCTGCTCGCTCTTGCACTGCACTAGCATAGTATATTGGTCTCTACCGTACAATACAACCCTGGGGGAGGGAGGAAGAAGGAGGGAAGGAGGGGAAGGGGAGGCTAGGGGGATTTACTGTGCACTCTGGCGGGGACAAGCCGGCGGGTTATCAGACTAAAAAATTATTTCAAGGACCATATCGCTACTCAACCTTGGAAGATGGAAGTGACCACATCCTCCGTAAGCCTATCCTCAAAGGAACTGATCATCAACTGTTAAGATCAAGTTCTTGACTACCATCCTGCAATGCATGGTAACCTGGAACCTCACCTGTGGTTGCATGCATACTCCTTACGTTGGTTAACGCACTGCGGTAACCACTGCTTCTGAGACGACACTGTTAATGTTAAAAGTTTTGAAATGAGTTTGCATGTACATGATGGTGTTGTGAACGCATAACATTCCATTCCATTTCAATGGAAAGCGTGCCGGTCGGGTGAACCATATGTATAGACAATGTGCCAGTATTCTGATACCAATACACTTCACTGCACCAACTCATTAGTCTGTGACTATTAACAGTCACCAGTAAAATAGCCATTACACAGTAGGAACCTTTCTCTGTGGATGCTGCTATCCCTGCCATCAGGAGCCAGGGATGGGCTTTTTCCCACAAACTGTCGAGTAAAACGATCCGTTCCTCTTATCTTGTCTTGTCTAGAGCGCTTCGTCTTCCTCTGATATCGTTCATGATTTATGAGTTAATGTGGGCTTCTGATTCACCTCCCCCCCCCCCCCCCCCCCCCCNCGGCTAATAATAACACATGAAACACATTACTTCCTTTTTATATGATAGAACCAAAGAGGAAACCATCCAGACGAGTTAAAAAGAGTATTACAGTAATAACCAGCGAAGAAAGGACGCATACGTGAATACTGTCTATTTTACTCGAGGCTACAATAAAACACTGAACGCACCTTCCCTCAGAGCCAGTTTCATAGACCACCTGAACAGCGCTGGTCCTTTCCTTGAGCAAAACAAGGCAGAGGGTGTGAGCTAACCGGGTAGTCAGGTTAACCAGGGAGAATGAATGTTCTTTAGTGCTTTCCTTTTTTTTTTTTTTTTNTTTTTTTTTTTTTTTTTGACCATGCCTTAAAATGACATCTGACCTTCTAACACTATGATTAGGAAACAAAAGTATGAGTGAATGACAGGAATCGATACCAGCGCTGACCACGGTGTTCTATTACTGTCTTGTCCTTTACTCAAATACTGTATCACGTCACACCCTCAACACTCTTTGGGAATTGAAACCAGCGCCGATGACTGAGTCTTGCAATTGTATATATCCTCTGGCCTCTTTGGGAATCAATACCAAAACTAAGTCCTGCTAATGTAGTGTCCTTTCCCTCAATATCATAATTATATTCACTTAACTCTTGGGGAATCGATACCAGCGCTGACCATTGAGTCCTATAACTGTATTTTCCTTAGTTCAAATCACTTTTCCTCCAGACGATGTATTATCGTTTCAAAGCTGTGCTATTTTTGTTTTAAAAGTATTCAGCCCATAGACTATCTCAACACATGTAACGTAAAAACTTTGAGCGGAAGTTCTAGGTCACGATATTGAGTCAATTTGTGTATCTTAGACTTGTGTGAAGGAAAGAATAGTAAGGAGGAACCTGAGCTATTTCCGAGGGATTAACACTCAAAGACCCACTGCGCCATATGTGGCACATGAGGTTGGTGTTTCCGTAACAAGTGATATGTAGACATAACTCTTCGAAGGACCATAGAACAATGACACTACATAACAATCGTCTACACAGACAGTATAAAAAAAATTATGTCGAAGAGATCTAAACCATGTACTCAAAACATCTAAAAGAACTGGCTATACCGCTGCTCTAACATTACTACTCTGAGGACTTAGAGGGTTAAATACGAAATATACGACGCCACCGCAGGCGCGGGATGAAAAATGTTACCTGAAGACTTAAAACATAAATAAACATTGTATCTGTTTGCTTATTTTATGTCTGACATTTGATAAATAGCGTTGCTGAAATGTGAGGCGTACGATGTAGTGCGTGGTTAGGTAAACGTGTACTTCAGATAGAAGACTTAGTGTCTGGTGAACTTAAAATTGTTCATTACATAGTAAAAATTATCCCATTTTAAACGGTAAACGAAACAGAAGAGACAGAATAAAAAATATGTGTCTCTGGCTAAAGATCTTCACTGTAGCAAAAAAAAAAAACTGATAAAAGTCTTACAATTCATCTACGCTGTAAAGTTTTTTGGGTTTTTTTTTATTTTATTCCAGAAATCTGTGATGCTCTCTACTAGCGTTCTATACTTTTCTGTATCAGATACAGTATTAGTCTTGAACTCAAACACTTCATGAACTCGAAATCATGAACTAGCATTCGTCTATAATACGTTTCGTTTCGGTGCGACAGGGCCGTGGTGTTTATCGCCTCTAACAGAATCTGTTTTCTCATACTTTGATCAAGGGGCCTGTGGACAATACCAGGTGTCTATGCCCTGTGAATTCGCTTCTCAGCCATGTTGATCCCATTCACAGAATGGGGAGTTAGTCTAGTGAGGGAATACACCGTACCTGACTCCAAAATCTGAATTCGTGGGTCGGACAGGTCCACCGGAAGTCCATCCTTGAGCCACATGATAGTGGGTTTGGGGTCACCCTTGGCATCGCACTGCAGGAGGACGCTACGGTCCTTCTCCACGGACCTGAGCTTGGGGTGGGTCTCAATCCGAGGGTAGCCGTGGGGGAAGTCTGGGGACACAAAGGAGATACGCGCTGAGAAATTGGAATGTATTACCGATAAACATTTTTCCTTCGTTAACCCATATTCTGTATCTATATAATAAACATCCGGATAATGCAACTGTTACATAAATATAAAAGCTGACGTTGTTAGAAAGGTGGAAATACTGCTGATAAATGAAGAATCTGAACAGCCTTAAAAAACTCCTGTAATTTTAAGGAATTTGGGTAGAAAATATCCAATGCAACACACAGCAAGATATGATCATAAACATCGCTCTCACACAAGAAACAAGTGTTATATGTTAACACAACAAATGGCAAATGGGATGATATATATACAGGAATATATGACACATACGGGGAGAAAAGTGGAGACAATGGCTTTCTTCATATAATACAATATATTGATATAAACAACCTACGTTCTTACTTGACCAAAAAAAAATAATGTCATTGTTTTATAAACAAGTTACTGATCATTATTATCCTATTCTTATGTTTTATTGGGGGAGGATGTCGTTTCGTTACGTCTAAAACAGACGAAGAATTTCTGAAACTGCTAGTGCCTTTCCTCGCTCCACATTTATAGATAAAGATTGTACTGACATCCGGACACACAGAGAACTATAGTACAATATTGACAAGGGCTAGTCAGTAACTCCTCCAAAATCTTTGGTGAAAATACTATACATAACGACAAGAATGCAAGGGAAGGCTATACAATGACTGTAAATTAATTATGTCACCAAATGTAAAACTCCGCGCGAGTGCGTGCACAGCATAAATAAACTGTGAAGACGAGCCTTACACTGTCCACAAAATCTTGAAATCATGAATTAATGAACAGTGTGTGACGTTCACAATCTAACAATCTAGTCTTATGTAAGAATTCGGGAAAGGGGGGAAGGAGGAGGAGGGGCATACATAATAACAGATGCGAGATTAAGTTTATTTACAAGGGTTTTCTTTTTTTTTTAAAGCTCTTGTGAATTATGAAACTAACTGAAAACATAATGAATGATGAAAACAGCACTAGAAATAGGGAACATATTATTAAAGGAAACTACAAGAAAATTAAGATAAATACTTCAAAGCATATAAACTGTTCCAGTTTTAAAAACCAATACTGCTTAATCGCATCCTTTCTAACCCCATACATTCTGGAATCAAAGCATTTTTAAAAAGAAAAACGATGGTAACCTAATTTTAACAGAAAAGAAACATCGAATGCCGCTTTACAATACATTCCATACGCTTGAGATTTTGACGTATTACACCATGTGCTCATAACTGAGACCTTGCGCATTAACGACGGGATCTCTTTCCATCGTAAGAATTACAATACTGCATCGGTGCTGAGTGCATCCTTAGAAGCGTCCAACATGCAGAGGTAATGTAATTCTTACGATGGCAAGAGATCCCATCGTTGATGCGCAAGCACTCAAATAATTAACAACGTATTTTATGCAACAACAAGGATAATTATGGGGTGTGCACAGATGACAAAATGACAAAAGCATGACAGGAGGATAATAATATGACACCGGGAAAGATGACATCAGTGGCATGACATGAAAGCACAGTTAAAAAAAAAAAAGCTGCATATGTTTACAAGCAGTGACAATTCAATGTGAAATGATGCGAAGCTGAAAAACTGGCATCTTCTACTGCAACGCTTCTGCCGACATGTTTGATGCCCTTTAAGAGAGAAAATTTTTGACACTGAAAGTGCAGGTGATACACACACTGTGACCAAACACTGAAACACTGACGATTTTGGATTGGTATAAAGTATAACGTCTCTTAGAACACGGTGACCTCATTCCAAGAAACACCGAAAGATACCTGATGTGTGATACTAAAAATACAACAGGCAACTGGAAAAGATGATTAACAAAAAGAGCTGATTAGAACAACAAGGGAGATATTATATAATAATTTGAAAAATGTCGGCGCGGTCTCCCCCGCAGAGCTACGAACGTTAAAAACAATAAACAACGAAACGAAACGAAACGAAACTACACGATAACCAATGTCAAACTTCTAAATTTCAATGTTAAAGTTTTCACTTTACCAATGGAGAAAATAAAGCAAGAGAGATCATTAAAAACAACTGCTCTACACATGCCCGGGCTTTTGTTATGACTGTATACAAAACGCAGACCTAAGTACATGTAGGTATACGGAGTGGAAAAAAAATGGTTGTGCGTAAGAACTGGTGGTGATAATGATGGTCATCTCTTTCGTTATGGTTAAGAGTAGACGGCAAAGTGCAGGGGCGCCGCTGCAGTGGTCGCCGGTTTGTATCTCATCACATCTTCACTGTTTTTTTT
>JAWQUT010000457.1:299153-311405 GCA_033807755.1 Ellobium chinense
CTCTCTCTCTCTCTCTCTCTCTCTCTCTCTCTCTCTCTCTCTCTCTCTCTCTCTCTCTCTCTCTCTCGTTTTGCATCTTCTCTCCCTTTTTCTTGCCTTTTTTATGCATCCTCGCCTTCCCCTGCCTTGATCTGTATCCCGCCCTCCCTCCATCTTGCCTTCTTATGAATCCGTTTCTTCTTCCCTCCCTCTCGCTCTCTCAATCTCACCCACCCTTTCTCTCGTCCTCTTCTCCCTCGTTCTGTATTCTTCCCTTCCCCTCCGTCTTGCCTTCTTATGCCTGCCAGTCTCTCTCTCTCTCTCTCTCTTTCTCTCCCTACTCCTCCTTAAATCTTGCCATGTCTATGGCTCCAGACGTTATAATGGGTGAAGCAAAGCCACATTTTCTAGAGAACTTTCTGGGATGCACACTACGGAACGCCAAAAGATCATTTTGCCCCAGAAATGTTAAAGACGGTGCTCTCTCTCTCTCTCTCTCTCTCTCTCTCTCTCTCTCTCTCTNCTCTCTCTCTCTCTCTCTCTCTCTCTCTCTCTCTCTCTCCCTCCCTCTTTCTCGCTTCAACTACTAGGATTCTGACCTCTGACCAAGTGAGACTAAGCAACATACATACGTGATTATACATCGTACAACTCCCTTTTCAAACTCTTGAAATGTCAGCATTTATTATACATGTACAGATATATTATGTGATCTATTCACTGTTTCCCCCCTGGAATGTGATTATCAAGTAACAACTTTTCTCCATTATTCTGTGATCAACCAACTTTTACACCTTCGACCAGTATGAGGCCTATATAATTATAATGTGTAAACGTTTATTGGGGTTCTAGGCTATCTTTAAGTGTTTTTGCTGATCAGGCGCACCTCACAAATTCTGAAAGCGGCTGGTTTCTGGAATCTGGATCTACATTATTTTCATTCAGTTCCGCCATTTTGAGACTTCAACATCCTGATGACGTTAAGACGATATTGGTGTGGACATTAAACAAGTTTGTGAAGTAAACGACTGAGGCTAAATCCTTTTCTAAAAATTCGTCCGTCTTGATAGCTCCTGGGAAACTTACCGACGGTGCTCTTTTCAGATGAACAGTGATGGACAGAAAAACAAGAATGAATGACTGAGCAGGCTGAACATGCAAAGGAGAGGGAGGGAAAAGAGAGAGAGAGAAAGAGAGAGAGAGAGAGAGAGAGAGAGAGAGAGAGAGAGAGAGACTGTTATTGACAAAACTGGGGGGGAAAACTATAGACAGAAGGTAGAAGAGCGGTCTTCCCTTTAAAAATCACTTCAGTAAAGGATGGATGGCACTGCGGTGCAAATACAATTTAATTCAACTCAAGTTTTCATGTTCAAGTTGTTACGTCAATATCTTCAAAACTCAACCAAGATCTATCGTCCCCCGGTACTGCTAGAAGCCCCGGGGGCCAAACACCGTTGCAGGAGTCCATAGCAGGGAACTGAAAAACTGGGAACCGATGGCCGGCGCCGCAGAGCTCAACTATTATGATTATCATATGCATGAGGACCCCGATCGATAACGCAGAGCGTGAGTCATCGTTCAAACAGAGAGCGCTCACCCTCCCCCCTCCTACACACGCGCCGTGCACGGGGGGTTGTGCCGGATGACACGATCAATCGGACCAGGAGTTTAATGCCAGACCTGGGCCTGTGCTTTACTTGGTGGGGTTTTTTTTTCTCTCTCCTCTTTCTCTCCTTCTGTTTTCCCTTTTCTAGTCGAAGGAAGATTTTTTAAAAAATATTATTTTCTTATAATCTTGCACAAGATGTTAACCACTTTCCTCCCGGACCGTTATTCAATCATTTTATTTCCATGTTTTAGAATTTCAGATTTTGAATGTTCTTCCTTTCTCAACCCCCATGCCCTCTCTCTCTCTCTCTCTTCGCTCTCCCGTCAACAGAAAGCAAACATAATTTATTTTCTTTCTTTACATGCCACATACAAGATACTGACCGATTCATCTTCGATTACAATCGATTCATTGATTCATTTATTTTCAAGCTTTAAAATTCCAGATTTCAGAATCTGAATACCCCACATTCAAGATTTTGTTTTTGCCTCTCTGCAGCAGTCCAGAGAAAATTATTATGAAACACGATTTTTTTTTTTTTAATGACAGAAGATATTGATCACTTCTTCATCGGTCATTATTCTTTCATTTTATTTTCATGTTTTGAATTTCTCAGAATTTCCTATTTCTTCATGCCTGCCTAGTTCTAAGGCTTGGGGTCTCTCTGACTGAAAAAAAAAAACATCTTCAGTATGCGAGCACTGATGGCTGGTCTCCAGGAAGGGGAAATGCAATGGATTCTGCTCACGTCTTAGCCAAACATGGCACGGAAAGGAACGGTATCTAAGGACAGCTTGACACTCACCACCTAGTCCACCACTTCCACCACTACCACCACCACCACCATCACCACTGCCGCCGCCGCCGCCGCATTGCGTCTCTTTGTTCCTCATTCACCGCCAACCTCCTGTTTTCTTCACCTTGCTGCCATTCTTCTCTTAAACCATCTTTTTTTTTTCTTTTCTCCAGTGTTTTGTTCATTCGGGCTGTTTTCTTTTAGGTTACTGGGAAATGAACGAGGGGAGGAAGGAAGGAGATTGGGGGAAAAGTCATAAAGAAGAGGGGAAGAAAAGTGAGGTTTATCGACTGAATGCAATGCTGCATTGATTGCTGGTTCATACTCAGGTACAGGGATGAGCGAAGGACGGAGAGAGTATGGAGAAAGATAGACAGATTGAGAGGGACGAACAGTCATAATCAGAGTTGCCACAAAAATAATGTGAAAAAAATTGTCTCCATGACATTCTTATATTTCCAGGTAGTGCGACATTATTTTCCACTTATTATTACATCATTGACGCCATTATACGAGTAAAATCACACTACAACTTCTTGTCGCTGGAAATTTCTCCTGGGATCGACAAATTTTCATCCTAGTTCGCAACCCGGGAGAGAAAGTCCAAACGAAAGTAGTGATATCTAAAACCAGTACCTTGAATTTAAGAACTAGCCTTTTTTTTTTTTTGGCTGAATCCATGTACTTTCCAGACCTGAAAATTCCAGTAGTAATTGTCCATGACTTTCTCTTAGACTTTCCAGGTCTTTGGCAGCCCTGCATAATGTAATTTTAACTTCTCTATCCCAGTTAAGAATAATAAAGACTGAAATATTATTGGATAACTGTTGGCATTCCAAACCATGAAGCATAGTAATGCACGGCTGGACAGATATGGAATGCAGCCGATTTGGTTTCCTTTAATTTTAAATCAACTCACTGGGGACTGAATAGGTTTATAAATGACATGGACTTTTTGAACTAAAACTATACAGTTTCCAAGAATGGTCTACGACATATGAGAGAGTTGGACTAGCCTAGTGAATGTGCATATTATCATCTTATCGCCGCGATTGGTACTCAGCTGTCACATGTGAGGAGATGACGTCACAGCAAGCAGTTTAGTCCTCGTACGGTGCGCGGTAGTGGAAATGTATACACGTCTCCATTCTTAAATGAGTTAAGTGGCACAGATCAGTACATAAAGTCACCAGGGATTCTCTTCACTAATTAATGAGTTGAATGGCTCTCTGGGGGCAGTTCGTTCCTCGAAAGTGACTTCGTGTTGAGTTCTCGCATTCAGATTATGAGAACGTGACGTGGATTCTGTAAAGGGGGCACTAGCGCTACTGGGTTGCAGATCTACGCTCCACTACATTTAATCCAAATCCGCTTTACTTTAACTTTCATTTATCCGGAACACATTATTTTTTTTATTCATATACCAAAACATCTACCACACCTCTATAAAAGTCACTGGATAATCGCAACTTCTTCCACTCTCCCATGGAGATGCAATTTACCGGAGTTCTCTGTATTTGCATAATCACATCACTGCACGCTAGAGTACAGGACAGGATGTCAAGGACTCTTCTCGCCTTGACCAGTAAGTCTCTGGTGCTTTGACCAGTAAGTCCCTGATGCTATATTCATCACATGAGCTGTAAGTAACGGCGTAAGAGGACAAAACGTTTAACCCCACTTCACCCAAAATATAGGCGAAAAAAACCGCAAAGACGTCTGTATAAGTATAAGCCCGACTGGTGACCAGGGGACTTTTAGACTCCTTAATGGACGTTTCTGCAGGACTGGAAGATTTGGCGCCTAAGAGTTTGGTAGTATGGCAACCTTGATGGTTTACTTGAATGTTACAGATCATCATATTCACTGATGATCCACTCCCAGATTCGCGATGATGAGAGTTAATGTAGAGCAAAGTGCAAAGACCCCCTCTTCTCCACCGCTTCCCCCCCCCCCCNCCCCCCGGGGCCGCCCCCATCTGATAGGCTACAGAATTTTAACGCTGTTTAGCCTTGAATTATCGAGGTGTTATAGCAGTGTTTACTCTAGATTGTGCGATTCACCCCTTAAATTTCTAAATCCTTTTATAAAAAACACTGAGCAGGCCAATCTCCTCTTCTTTCATGCATTCAAAAGTTTGCATTACTTCAGTAAAAACCAAAAAAAGAGAAAAAAACCAAAATCCCTCTACAAATTTACAAATCCTCCTTCAAATTTATAATGGGCGGATGAAGGGNGGGGGGGGGGGGGGGGGGAATATGTTTCTGCCATCTCATATAATCTGGAGAGAAAACACTGATTATAGCCAATGCACTACAGGTCACAAGCGTTTAACAGACAGTGACAGTAACTTTGAGTGAAAGAACTAACGCAATGACCAACATCAGCCATACAATGGATGGGAGTCTCATAAACCATTCTTCATGACGTCATACCGATGGTGACACGGGAACGAATGGTCTATATTTAGTTACGATATGCAGGAAAACCCCAGCATTAAGCCAATGGGATCGAATTAAATACTAAAAATAACTCTGTGATTATAACTGAGCTTTTTCATCACGGCAAATGTCAGAACCTCGCTATTTCTGAACCACGATGCCATGTGGCCAAAAGCGTGATGCCGGGCATATGGCTGAGAACACAACACTGGATGTTCCGGAAAAAACTCTGCCGGAGTTCCCGAAGAGCCGGTCAAAAATGTGAGCTATTGATGCCGGTATGACTAACTCGGTTCTATCTTTTTTTTCTTTGTTTTGTAATTCATCGTGACTGTACCCCCATCCCCTTTCCTTCCTTCCTTCCCATCTCTCCTCACCCCCCCTCCCCCCTTCTTCCTCTCTTTCAACCCGCCAACTCCTTAGTCACATTGGCCGGCACGATATTGGCCGTGCAGTTGTAAAAAGAGATGTTTAATCAAGTCTTGACACAGTGTGCGCAGCCTTGTGTACACGGGCTTGTGATAAATGGCTCTATTAATAACACGAGGGTCGTCTCCGAACCCTTGTCTAGATCACGACGTCAGCGAGGCCGGGGGAGCAAACGGCCCCATTTTCTCGACTTTGAGGCAGAGGCGGGCTGGAAGAGGCCATTTTACTCACACGCTACAGTGCCTCACATGTTCAGGAGGGTCGAAAATACCAGTAGATCAGGAGGAACGATTGGAAGAGCTAGATCTGATAACGCCGCATCAATTTTTCTTCCATGATGTAAAGCACTATTTGCACTGTTTTCACGCCATGAACAGTGTTTTTTTCCCTCTCGATTACATCGCTACCGGGTAAACGGCCAAGACCTTTTTTTTTTTTTGAACCAACAACTTCCTTCACTTTGATAAGCTGGGATGGACCTCCCTTTAACCTACCAGTAGGACATTCAAGCCCTCCAAACAATAAAATTGTCTTTCATTTGTAAGATCCAGAACAAGGACATAATCATCAGGAAAATTAACACGAAAGTGGCACATTCCCAAATCATATTTACAGCCACTGCTTTTCTCCACGATGAACTCTGACCTGTAACCTACCCCGCCTGAACCCGAGCAAGGACGTCTAAACAGCTTTCGGACTTGGCACATCAAGCTGCATGCTCAACATCTAAAGAACTCTTGTAGATAATAATAGGTACAGTAAAAGAGGACAACTGTTCGTTGGTTGCAGTAAAGGACTGGATGGACCAGTGAGCAAAAATGACCCACTGTGAATGAAAATCTCCCACAGGCCATCTCTTGGGGTATAGCTATTTGCATGTGAACACGTCATCCCGCCTAAAGCCAGCTGATAATGGGGGAATAACTGGGAGCAACTTATTCGGGTAACTGGACAATGAAAACTGAGGGATCTTCAATTATTGTCCCTCCTCTAGCCCCCCATCCTCCTCCTTATTTTTTTTTTCGGGTTTCTGGTGCTAAGGGCTTTTATGTGCGAAATCAAAAGAATATACTGCTTACGCAACCGGCAGAGTGATTCATTGCTGTTTATGTGATTCACATGACATTGATGTTCTCATGATGGAACTGCCTGAAAATGGAAAGGAATATAACAGACAACATTCATTTGATAGAACTATGGCAGCTGCAATGTACCCAGACAGTAAGACATCATAAGAAGTGACAATATAGCGCCATAACATGATTCTTTATGGTAAGAACTAAATCGACATTTTACACAAACACGTGAAGGTCTTACCATCTCCGCCCTCGACCTTGGGGTAGATTTTCAAGGTCGCGTCGGCCTTGGCCTCTCCAAGACCATTGTTGGCCACGCAGGTGAAGGTCGCGTTGTCTTTGTTGGCTTTGACTGGTTTAATCCTGAGTACTGAGATGTGGGGCGCGTCAATGATCTCAAACCGATTTCGCCGATCGTTGATTTTCTTGCCGTTACGCTCCCAGTGGAAGGATGGGGCAGGGTTGCCTGAAGCCCTACAGAAGAAACTCACTGTGCCCTCCTCTGCAACTTTCTTGTCTCTGGGTGCTAACGTGATCTTAGGCGGACCTGAAGGGGGAGAGAAGGGTAAGTCAGAGATTAGACTTGAACACCGACTAACTTGGCTTGCCGAGTGACGCCCATGTCTGTATCAAATATCTCCAAACTTCATCAAAGTCTACGGGGCCATCTATGACTCATGAATATGCAATGCCAAAATAGAATGCCAGGGTCTTAATAAGTCACCGTAATGTCAGAAACCCCCATAAATGTGAATACATAATTATATTACCAGGAATGTTAAACGACGCTAAAGAGGGTATCCAGCCCTGGACGCCTTCATTAAACCACATTGCCGACCATCAATGAGTTCAAGCTGTGGTAACAACAATCTTGTTAACATTCTACCCCTACAAGTAGTCACAAATTGGTACAGTGGAATCTCGATATAAAGGTCTCATTACGGTGGAACCTCGATATTGAGTACTCGTTTAATAAGTATATCTTGTTATTAAGTATCAATTTCACATGCACGCATTCGTTATTATTCTACCACTTCATTACTCAGGGGAACCTCTGGATTAAGTATACCTCAATAATACGTACATTTTTTCATGCATCATGGCATACTTTATATCGAGGTTCCACTGTATGTAACTCATCTAAAGTCATTTCCAGAACACTAGTGGACTTTATTGTACAAGTGTCGGGGCGAGGGGTTCCGAGTCATAATGTGGATAAAATTCTATTCTCCAAAGAAAGCCATTCATGTTCTTGCAGCCTGGTACCAAAGAAATTCTACAAGCTGCCCATTGAAGGACAATCCTTCTCAACAAAAACAAAAATTAATTTAAAATGGTCCGAACTATCATGTCTAAACCTTTCTCGAAATCCTTTTCTCTACAATAACATACTGTTATTGCTAAGATACTGCCTGCACCTGAACACCGGTGCAAGTCTCTTTGTATGTCAGGACTAGCTGGTTCAAAACACACCGCAGCGCAATGGGATAAAAATAGCAAGCAGTTAAAAAGGTGCAATCTCAAAAAACATCCCCCGAACAATAAAATGCCTGCGATATTTGATATAAAGCAAAACTCCGTGAAAGTATGTCATGACTGCTGATTCATACACAGCGCAGCGTGATGGAATTTTGAAAAAAAAAAAACAACAGTCAATTAAAACGGTCTAATCTTATATATGTCCTGAACAATAAAATTCATGCGGAATTTGATAACGAGTAAAATTCCATTAAAAATCTTTCATGAAATAGAAGACTTGCACCAGTGTTTATGAATACAATGCTGTATGCCATTTTGAATCATAACTGCCTTGGCAGGTGGTGTACCAGGCCATACTTACTCTGCACCACAGGCAATCGAAACTCGAAGGTATCGTTTGCGAGAAAAGGATCGTCAGGAATCACGCCTGAATAGTGAATGAGTTCCGAGTTAGGATTGAATTGGTAGTCAATGGTTTTGGGTACAACACAGTTGGGAATTTCATGTCATGCACAGAGCGAGAAGTCAGGATTGTTAACTAGATGATACTGGGAGAGGATACCAGATGGTGGACATAAAATAAGATACTGTAATTTAACAGACCTTTTAACGTTTTTGGTCTGAAATAAAATTTGTTCTTATGAGAAGAGGGAAACGTCCCCAGCAAAGTCAGTGGACAAGGCCAGGAGATGCAAGGAAGGATAAAGTTACAAGCTCATTATATGCCTCCTCCATGTCCAACCCTAACTGTAACTACGTTGCATATTTTTAGAAGCTTAACAGTACCTTGATTCCGAGAAGGGTTGGGGATGGGGAAGAATTCAAAGAGAAAGCGATCGCATCTTTCCTTGGAGCACATGCTTCTATTTTCAACAGGGTTATTTCATGCTAAATAAAATAATGCACACGGTAGAAGTTCACGGGTTTTCACTTGGCAAAGTGGTCAGCAGTGATCGATTAAACAGCATCCGCTAACAAACCTGACCTTTCACTCTAGATATCTAGAACCGCGTGATTTGGTCACGTCTAACACCTCCGCTCACTTCAAATCTGTTCAACCCAGAAAAGATGCCATCGCAGTGAATAAACATAATAATATTCTCTGCACAGACGATGTGCGCAAATACCAAACACTTCCTGAAAATAAGACAGTATATGATTTTTACTGCCATAAAGTTTTCTGAAGTTTCCTGTAAACTGGCATCTCTGACCTGATACACGATATTGTCACGGACTTGTGCTGCCTGGCTTAGGAACAACTGAGCAATGTCTTTTGAGAACCATTCCTAATACTCTCGATACAAACTAACGAATATAAGGGCGATTTTACTGTTGTCAATGTATTATTTTGTTTGACATTGTTCATCAGACGAGGTCATAAATTTTGAAGAAATTTAGCTTTCAAGCTCCATTTCCTTTTCAATGACAGAGGGAGAATTCTAAGTTAGAATTCTGAGAACAGAGCTACCTATTTTAGAGTTAAAATTCAGGACTGTAAATTCTTCATGTCTGACCTTCACAACATGCTCTGTGAAAAGCACTGCAAGATCTATGATGGATCGTTTGCACTCTTAACATTCTTCTTAAAATGGTGTGCAAACGACGCGAGGATGTTAGAGTCTCGGAACATCACATGGACGGCATTTGGAGCCCTGGTGATGCTTACACGTGACAAACTCACGCGGTCTAGACTAAATTACCTTTCAACGGTTAAACCTGGCGACAAACAGGATATTTTGAACAAGCCGCTGATTGAACTCACTCGTAAAAACTACGGAAACGAGTCAGGGGGTGTAAGGATGCTATTTTCGTGCGTAACAAGGATCAGATTTAGCCACAGGACAACGGTTAACGTAATTTTAACGTTAACAATCCACCAAAACAAAACGCTGGGGATAAAGGCTAGTGTGAAGAAAAGGGGGCTGCATTTAAACAGCCGCTTGAAGCAAAATCCGCTGGTGCCAAGCCAAGTTTTGCCGTTTTTAAAGCAGCACATCAGCCCAGCAATGATGAAGTGTGTTCACAGTACGCTGTGAAATGTGAATTTGTAGCCCCTGTCACTTTATATTGAGGGAGAAATGGTCAGCGCTGGACAGGGAAAGAGGCCACAAAACGCTCCCGGCCTCTGGCCTTAAAACAGGTGTCACTGGACTTGGTGGTCCCGTCTGACCGCTGGGATCTGGCTCACTAACGTAGACTGAAGTCTTGGATTCAAGTTCGCGAGTCGTCCATCGTCATCACCATCATCATCTCTCTTTCTCTCTCTCCCTCTCTCTCTCTCTCTCTCTCCCCCTCACACACACACACACACACACACACACACACACACACACACACACACACACACACACTCACTCACTCACACACACATAAATACATGTGCACACGCTCATACTTACACACGCACGTCCACACGCGAGTACACATATACATTCATATACGCCTCGGTCCTTCGGCCTATTCTTCCAAGGCTCACTGCATAGTATTATGGTTTCATCCTACTCTCTCTCTTCTTCTCCCTCTCTCTTTCGTCTTCCTCTCGCCTTCCTCCACTGTTTCTTTTGTACCGCCTTCTTTCTTTCTTTCTTTCTTTCTTTCTTTATTTATTTATTTAATTTATATATCTGTAATACCTCTTTCCTGATCCTCACTCTCAAAATATTACTACTACTAGGTGCTCTTCATGAAACAGAAATACTGAAATAGACACGTGCAAATCACTTCAGTGGTTCATTAATTGTGAGTCAGAAATGTTGCATGTCGCCAACGAGGGTTCTCCATTGTGAGTATATCGCGCTCTTGTTTGCTCACCTACAGTCTCGCGCCTCTTGGAAGATTTTACATGCAACAGATATTGACCTTGAGTGCGTGTGTGATCGGAGTGGTTGGGCCAGAGAGGATCAGCAGTAATAACTGCAAAATGTTATGATAACTATGACTCCTTTTAATCGCAACTTTTTTTATGATACAGAGAAGTTGCAATTATGCGGAGCTGACTGTGCTGGGGAAAGGGACGGGCAATGACGGAAAAGAAAGAAATGTTTTGCGCGCCATTTTCCTCTATGTTTGCAAGTGTCATACAAACCGCTGAGAACTCACGCACTGAAGATGGGATCTCTTACCATCGTAAGACTTACAGTAGGACGCTACTTAAGGTGCCTTCAGCACCAATGCGCTACGACGGAAAGAGATCCCATTGTTAACACGCAAGTTCTCACAAAAATGTACAGAACTTTCCAAACGTGCGGTTATGCTAAAAAACGACACACAATTTGTCTGTTATGACCTTCGCAGATGCGACGGATGTCGTCAGTTAACCCCGTAATCGATGAAACCCGCTTAACTTTTATGTTCTATACATACTGCCTACACTAGGATGTTGACTTTAGACGATAACATTATCGATTCCTAGCTACTCTTTTGTTTATTTTCAGAGCGCTCTGAGGTTATCTGCAAATTTATAAGGATGTAAGAGGACTCTCTCAAACTTTCCCCGATCCAGTCTATGAAACCAAAATAGCGATACAATGCTCGAAGGTCAGATAATGTATGTGGACCTGTGAGTGAGTGAGTGAGTGAGTGAGTGAGTGAGTGAGTGAGTGAGTGAGTGAGAATGTGGGCGTGTGGGTGTGTTAATCTCTAATAACTCTACACATCCATTTGGGCAACAGTAGATACCGGGGTCAATTAAAGAGACTATGGGGAGATTACCAGCTGACCGTTTTGAAACCAGGAGATCTAGTCCGTCATTTGCATCTTCCGGTTGGGTAGGGCACGACGAGTTAAACCGACAGCCGCGTCACACATTAACTCTGGAAGTTAAAGCCATCAGATTCGGCTCCCGCATCTACAAGGGTTAACCTGGTGTATGATAGTGACAGCTGGAGAAGAAGACGGACAAAGAGAAAGTAGGAGACAGAGATAGCAAGACGGGTTTAAAGACAGACAAAAACAGCACAAGGGCAGGGGCAAACCAAAAATAAGAAAAAAAAAGGGATGTAGAAAGGGGGGAACGAGGGAAAAGAGAGAGAAAGAGAAAGACATCAGTGAGATCTAATAATCTCCAGTCTATGGCCAGTGATAAGGTCCGGGAAACGGGCTCTAATGTGAATCACCATGACTCACAGGGGGGGGCCAGTTCCGGACATTCCAACCTCCGACAGCTCTTCCCGACTTGGCTCTACAGCCACAGGTCAATCTTCATTGGAGGGCTTTCTTTTTTTGATATTGGGATTTTTTTTTTTGGTGTAAGGTGGGGGGAGGGGGGCAGGGGGAGGAGAAAAGGAGGAGAGCAGGACTGTCTTCAAACGTTTGCGTCCTTTTTCTTTTTTTTTTCAGTGGTTGAAACAGGGTCTGATGAGTGTTCATAAGTTGGGAGTTAGATTGCAGCTAGAGGTTAATCTTCATTTCGCTTTTTTGCCATTTTGAGGGAGAACACGAGTA
>JAWQUT010000457.1:318298-338782 GCA_033807755.1 Ellobium chinense
CTTGGGGCGGGAGAAGGGGCGGAAACAGGGTTGGAGTTGACGAGTTGAGGGATGAATGCAAAGGAGGAGGGAAAGGAGTGAGCAGATATGAGGGAAGGAGAGAACAAATTACAGAGAAAGAGTGTGGATAAAATGAAGGGTGAGAGAGCAAAAAGAGAGTTTGGATATGTGATAGATAGACAGTCAGCAGGGAAAAGAGGAAGAGAGAGAGACGAAGGAAGAGAAAGAGAGAGAGAGAGAGAGAGAAAGGGGGGAAAGAGAGTTGACATAAATCACTGGTATGGACAAGAAGTGGTTAATTGATGGAAGGAGCATCCTGTGAACGATTTTTTTTTTCATTCAGCTGCGCTGAGAACACCAAGACAGCCGGATCCTGTGAACTTTACACAAGGCTTTAATTAAGCTTGTAACAGCATCATAATCCCTATACACACAGATTGGATGGAGGGAAGGGAGGGACAGAAAGAAAGAAAGAAAGAAAGAAAGAAAGAAAGAAAGAAAGAAAGAAAGAAAGAAAAGTGGGTGTGATAGTCTGCTCGGTTTGACAGCCAATAAAGAAGAAGAGGAATCGAAAATTCGCATCGATGACTTCGTGTTAGCAACCAGTCNGTGTTGACGGAGGATGTTGGAAGACGGTCTTGGGTGGTAAAACACATTGGGATCACCAGCCATACATCACCTGTGAGTCATCAGAGCGGCACGTACATATTTACGTACGCCATCAATGGTCTGACAGATCTACCGCATTACCTAATTAACGTAAGAACTTATTTTTTAAACACAGTACAATCTGAAAATCATACTCTAGCCAAGCCTCCGAAAGGGGTACCCCATGGCTGCAAGTGAGCTTTGGCTAGAAGACCTCAACACAGCATTGCAGTCTGTTGAAGCCTTTATAATCAGCGATATTACGGTCAAACGGCCCAGCTGGAAACGGTGTGATCAGAAACTGCCTCAAATAGGCGGTTCTAGATCTAGAAGCTAACCTTCAATTTATCGTTTTGCAAGTCCATTCCCCAAGAGATATATGGAAGTTATAACACTTGGCTCAGTGGATCATTTTACATGACGACTTTCAGTCAGTCACTTTGCAAATCTACCAATGACTCACATCACACTTCAAAAAAAAAAAAACAACCTCCAATTATTCGGTTCTCTACGTGCCCTTCCTTAAGTTCCCAGGTAAAGTTCAATCTACCATTACTACTAACCTAATATCAGTGTAGACTATAGTTCTCGGTTGAATGTGAACAACTGCACAGTTATTTGGTTCTACTTAATGACCCCCCTGGGGCTCATGATAACTATGGGAAACGGTTGTACTAGAAAACAAGTCTGGTGTGGAGAGTCTTGGAGACTCTCTGGGGAAGATAACCCTCAACACAAGAGTGTCTTGACCCGCCACTTCTCGACACTCCATGGGGGGTAATGTCCCCTGCTCAAGTTATGCCTGTCAGGTTTGGTTGTTGTTGTTTTTTTTTGTCCCCCCCTCATCTTGCATTTCATATTTGAAACTGAAATATGATCAGAAAGGTGCCCTGAGGAGTGCATCTGTATAAAAGATATCTCAAGGCGCATCTATGCACCAACTGATTTATATCTCTGACGGTGTACATAACTGCAAGCAAAACACCTCGCAGCCAGGATGATATCACTACACTTGTGATTTTGTTGATAGCGAAGAACTTACGAGGACACATGGTTAACATGGCGAATTTTCACCACAGTTCGGCTACAAAGACACTATATATATAAACAAAGTACAACTGAATTATGTCTTCAAGGCAGGGTTTGATCTGGATACACCTCGAAAGATGACCGAAGACATTCTTTAATCAAGCTA
This sequence comes from Ellobium chinense, assembly GCA_033807755.1. Classification (NCBI taxonomy): domain Eukaryota; kingdom Metazoa; phylum Mollusca; class Gastropoda; order Ellobiida; family Ellobiidae; genus Ellobium; species Ellobium chinense. The sequence goes on from JAWQUT010000457.1 coordinate 320,142, forward strand.
TGAGGACAATTGGCGTTATGCCTGCAACTAGGAATGAAGGTTTATTACATGAGTGTGCACAGCTACCTATACTAACAAGCCAGTGGCCGTATGCATAATCCATACATTAGTTAACGTATTGCGTTAACCGCAGTGAACACGACTAATGTTTTGGGAGTTTCCCGTGGTTACCGTCATGCGTTAACTAACGTAGGGATTATGCACACGGCCACAGACCTTTTTGACAACAACCATGAGCGAGACACACACATCAGTTAGAGTGTACCTAGTCAGATGGCATATATACACTTGTAAAAAAGATCTTTTACAAAGAAACTGAGGAAGGAAGAAGAAAAGGGGTAGAAAGAATGTTGGACATAGGTGAATAGGAAGGAAAAGGTTGAAGTTGCAAGCTCGTAGGAAGCGCAACAAGGATCCACAACCAGATAACAACAGGGACACTTAGCGCAAAGACTCTTCGCTGGTTTCTGAACCGGAGAACAGTACACATATGGGAGCTGTCTCCGGACTGCAATGGTGTTGTTTTCGGACGCCACTAACAAATAACAACAAGTTAAGAGGATCTGAGAACATGTGACAAAATAAGTTTTGGAGCGCTCACCACTGTAGGGGACAACAGATGGATTTACATCCGCGTAAAAATAATGATATAGTACGTGACAGACATTTCAGGATAATAAAATGACATGACAATGAGGGAGTTATCTAGATGAATGTCAGGCTGATCTGAGTATGCCAGAGGCTTGAGGCTAATGAGGGGACAATGCTGAGAAATTTGATAGGAAATGAAGTTCCTTTGGAAACATGAGCAGTAGATCAATACCGATGGCTTAGTCATGCCCTCGGGGGGGNGGGGGGGGGGCGCAGGATTCACTGATACAACTTGTCATCACCCCAGACACTCTCTAACAACCTCTTTTACATATCAGGGGCGTCGTTCGGTTTGTGGCGTAGAGTAAACGACAACTGACACATGCTACAATGAGCCACTCTTAGTTTGGAGATACTAGAAATGATAACACTATGAGAAAGACTAGTGGTCCATTTCCAGCAACGTTCATTGCCCGAAGTCAGAACTATGCTGTACATTGTGCAAGCATGCATCCTGTAGCGACAGCTTTATCAGAGATCAATGCATCGGCAAAACAGTGTAGGTCTCCACCTCTGAAATCGCAGGTAAGTTCTTTCACAATATTGACCAGGAACTGGTCGTGAAAACCACGGCGATGCCGTCACGGGGCATGAAGTCACTCTAGTTTAATCATGCCTTACAAGACAGAAAAGCACCACGAGGTCTCCGCCTCTGAGGTTTGGTATCAGAAGCCAGCAGCCATTCCCATTTCACATTACAGCAGCGGTCACTTGCTGGGAACGGTTAGATGCCCTGACCTTTTGCTAGGGTACCATCGATCTCGGAAGGAAAGGATCGGCTTTCATTTTCATACCAATAATATCGTTTCAGAATTTATCTGATTCTGTCCAACCGGTCGGGCAAGGGGACGGTAACAGGATGGTCCTCTTGCACGCAGTTACGCCCCTTACTGATCGTCAATACAGCGAATCACAGATAGAGGTCTCAGCTGTGACACTTTTCAAGATGAAGTTAAATGAAAGTCTGGAAATCTTGAATGTTCTTTCTCGTTTCAAACCGTCCATGTTAATATCATAAAGCTATATTCCACAGGACTTTAAGAGAATTATGTTATTCATCAGCACAGACAGCAGCATCACTTAAGCGTCAAATGCAAACGCTTGTAGAAACAATTCTCCATCTATTTGAAATTCATCAGTTTAACACTTTAAGCTGAAGACTAAGCAATCTGAGTTACACACGGTCGCTTTCGACTGTTACTTATGCTCTACGGAGCAGTACCAGTTTAGTATACATTTCCAAAGCCATTTTGTATGAAATAATATTATGACATAATAAAGAGCTCTTGGTTGTTGTTCTTTTTTTTTTTCAAGTTCGGATCCCTTGCGAACGGTTACGGAAGAAACAGGCACGCGCAATCAGCTTTTCCAAGCATTACGATCATATTGCACGTTAAAAGCCCAAGCTAGAAACAGATTATATTTTGAATTTCACATCTAATTCGTAATGTGTAACATGATCGTAATATCAGAATATGCCATACAAGCACGTCTACCTCTGCCATAACGTTCCGTAAGAGATTCGAACGTGTAAATACAAAGTCTCTACAATATCATTGATCAATCGCTCAGTTCACACCTGACACACTCGTCAAACTCACTTGGTGAAACTTCAGTGTTAACTGATAGTTTGCGCATTAACGATGAAATTTCTTACCATCCCACTAGTATTACAAGTGCATCGGTGCTGAATGCACCCTTAGTAACGTTCAAGATGCAGAGTTAATGTAATTCTTACGATGGTAAGTGATTCCATCATTAATGCGCAAGTTCTCAAACATTACAGATAAAACATCCAGTGCTCTACATTAACAGTCAAGCTCTACTCCGACTCAGATATATCATACTTCCATGCAATGGAATCCGGTTTAAAGTCACCCACTTGATTTCTACGGTTTCATGCCAAACATCCTGACACAAGCGGACAGTTGCCATAAATTCCAGCCAAATAGTCAATTTAAATACTAATAATCCTCCAAAAGTCCGATTTACAGACACCCAACTGCTATCTGCGGCGTTACACCAAACAGCCAAACACAGGCTGCCCGATGTCACAAATTCCGACCAAAGAGCAAATTTAAATACTAATAATCCTCCAAAACTCCTCCATCATAAAGTGAAGCATAGCGGAATTAACACAAGACGAAAGGATGCACAAAAGAGCGAGTGGTGATGGCTCACCACCAAGACCAATAGACTGTTGCGGGGAGACCACGCTTCACGATGGTGCTCTGCCAGCAAAGACCGTCCTTATCAATGGCAGATGGTCTTGTGTGCTCAGTTTTATCAATCGACACTGGTTGACGAATTGATTGCTAATTTCCAACGACGGACCACCATCACTCAGTGTGCAGTAACAACCATGAGCCAGAGGGTGGCCCTTGCTGGAGAGACAGCTGGAAGACTACCGCACGATAACAGGTATGGTGTTGACCCTCAAGCTTAATGACTATCTGACACTGCTACAAGAGCTTCTAATGACGTTCCTATGAAGAAACTATATTACCGCACAATTTAAAAATTAAAACAAATCACAGACCTGCGGTGATGCCTACCCAAAATCATTATGGTGTGTGACTATGCTGGCAAGGATTATTCGCCATTCGCTAAAATGGATTAGTCCTGACCAGAATCTGACGGCAGTAACGGATGCACTTCTCTCTAGGGTAAACCTATTATTTCCTCGGATTCACGGACCTAATTTTCACAGCGTCTTTGTTGAAACAGTTGCGTCAGTGAAACGTGGAACTAAGAACTTGGGAGTAATGACTCCGAAACCAGCTAAAAAACATGAGTCTCTACTTCTTGCCACAACCCTTTGAGATGCAAGAGTGTATTCATCTGTTCACAAAATTAGAACGCTATGTTGTTCTCTTGAACAAGCAGTTCGTCGTTGAACGTGCTTAAAATTACCGACAACACTGTTCTTGTAAACAAACAGAAATAGAAAAGGCCTTTAAAAAAAAAAAAACCCCAAAGTTAGCGGAAGGGAGGGCGAAGGGACTGAATGTTCAATGCCTTAAGGTCATTATGGTGGTCAGTTATACACAGTTCATAAAAAGCCCTTGTGAAATACAACAGACCTGTTACGATTGTCACACTTATAAATGAGCATAATAATTAGCTTCTGTCAATATCGTGTTTCAGCATTTTTGTCTATGACGCTCTAGTGACATCTGGATACATGTAACAGGGGGGCTGTATATTAATATGGACAGAGATCGCGAGTGAGGTAGATAAACGTAGACGACTATCGGGGACAGTGATGGTGATGATGACAATGATCATCCTCGTCACCTGCAAAGAAAGTAATACCAATAGTATCCAGAGAATGGTGGAAATTAGCACTGAGAGCGGCAGATCAAAAAAGAAATGAAAGAGGGGTGCGGTTAGAAGGATTATAAAAAAAACAGAAAAGGAAGAGTCAATCGATGGATCCTGAGGGAACTACTAATAGGGTCTGAGCAAGTTTGGGTGTGTCCTATGAGCAATGGCGCCGACCTTAGCAACAACAAAAACAACAACAACAATAACAATAACAACTGCAACAGCAATCACCAAAGACGTATATGCCCTAATGATATGCAAGCATGGAGCAGATATCAAATTAATAAAGTGAAACTTGGCTAACAAACGCACCCCTGGGCAAAGCTCTTAAAGATGTGACTGGCGGTTTCGAAAAGCGGTCGTTCTATGAGTATTCTCTATTCCAAAACAACCCAAAAATAATTTCCATAGATTCGAAACACTTGACCTCTGCGCGGAGAGGACTTTTTCTCTGACGACCTCCTGTTGTTTCGTTCTCCAAAGTGTGCGGTTTTTTGCTCTCTTTAATCTATGTCATCGACGTGTCTTCTAGAATGATTTCTACATAAGACAACACAATCAGTATGCCATGGAGGAGATTGCGTTACGTCAGGTTTGTCGTAAGTTTGTTGTAGGTTTGTCAGGTTTGTTGAAGAGAAACTGTGTACAGCACTTTCCTTGCAAGCAGCAGTCACACAAACTTCCTTCCCTCCCTCTTCTACGGCGCCAGCCGCTTCATATTTCCGTTAGAGACAAATAAAAAGCCAATATTTATGTATGCTCGTTCCTGCAAGCAACAACCTCTCTCCACTACACTCCCTCCCCCTTCCTTGAATGCAAGTGGAACCGAGGTTGATCGAAGGTACTTCAAAGCACTGCCGCCTAGTGGTTGTGTAAATACACGCGCTTTTCACTGCTCAGCCTTTGGGTATTGCTGACGTAACAATTGATTTATTCTTACTGTTTATACACGTTTACACAGCACGAATGAGCAATAAATAATCTATTAACTGAGAAGCTGGGACTGTAAACTTGCTATTTGGAGACTTGGCAAGACTTAAAACGAATTCACTATATATATATGGCACATCGAGTAGATCTTTGTACAGTCGAATATGTCATTATTCGAGATTCCATTATAAAACTCTTTATCCATGACAATGATATCAGATCTGACGCTGAATGTGGGGCGTAGAAGACACAGATTGTCACTTTAACCAAAAGACGAGGTTAAAGAATTTAATTGTCAGTCTGTACTCAAAATTTAATGGTTCATGTGCTAACTGTTCTGTGCCAATATTGTTCTTGCTCTAGATTTGTAGTTTTGTCCTTCTCTCTTCTCCTCTTCGAAGTCTCTCTCTCTCTCTCTCTCTCGCTCTCTCTCTCTCTCACACACACACACACACACACACACACACACACACACACACACACACACACACACACACACACANCGAAGTCTCTCTCTCTCTCTCTCGCTCTCTCTCTCACACACACACACACACACACACACACACACACACACACACACACACACACACACATATACATTAATCAATCTCCAGACTCCATAACAAAGAAAAGAACAAAACAACAACAGAAAGGAACGTCACCAATAATAACAAACATCAAGGTTTTATCTTCACAACAGAAATAGTAAGGACAATAGAACTGTGACGCACAGCCTTATCGCAGGTCCTTCACCTCTTGTGCAGTACGTATAAACTTCCATCTCGTTCTTCCCTAAACTATTTGGCTGAGATCATGACTGTCTATCAAAACCCCAAGGTCTACTAGATCTAGACTTCAATCGACAATATCTTCTCTTATACCGAACTATCATTTTTATAGCAGTGGTTATCAGACTATGGGTCATGGACCTGAAGTGATCACTCAAAAAAACAGTGGAAATGCGAGAATGACGTTGTCTCTGCGATCAATAATGCTTTGACACCTTAGAACACACTACGCAGACATAGCATTACATCTGTGTACGAAACAGACGTATCACATATATTGAACAAGGCCACCTACCATAATAATTATCGGAAGGGCAAAAGGAAGACATACCAGCTGATTACGTCAACCTGTCCACAAATACACTCCTCTTCCTCTTCAACATACACACATAAAAACTTTTGTCAGAGGGACAAGTGGGTAAACAGGAACTCTTTGGAAGAGTACTCGGGATGACATCACTTAGTTCAATCTATAACAATTATGTCAGCACTGGCCAAGATGATGTCGGATATTCAATCCGGTAAACAATTTGTCCTGCCTGACAGGATCAAATTTTCTGTGACCAAAAGGGCATGACAGTCTGACATCAATACTATATATAGATGTTAGTTTATCACAAACATTTGATTCGGCTTCTGTAGTGTTGTTGTTGTTGTTGTTTTCTCTTCGATCAAGGTTTTTCTGCTGTTAGGACCGGCGGTCCGGCAATTTATGGCAGGGTCTGTGTCAGGGGGATCAAACAGCCAAACCACTTGCTAAACGGGAGACTCTTCCTCGGAAGACCTTCTGTCACCTCGCTCTCAGAGTGGGATTTTACTGCCTTCATCTATCTCACACACGAGTCAGTCTCGAAAAAGCGAAAAACAAATCTTAAAAATACAACGATCAATTGAAAATTGTGATAAAACAGCTTGCTACTAATGGAATGGTGCTGATCATAGTAACACCCTACATAAAGGGTACTCCTGAAAAGGTCTGAAAGGTGGAGAGTGTTTCTCACACCAGTTTGAGAACCGCCCGTTTGGGAACGTTTGCGAAACGTCACACAAAAGACTTCTCAGTTCCAGGCGACAGGCTGGCAATAATGGAGCGTCCCCTGGAAGAATAAAGAGGTTTTATATTTAACACTTGGAAAATGTATGGAGATAGACATGATGTCACTTCACGCCACGCCTCGGAAACGACAGAATGTTGTTGGCGACTGAGCGAATACGCAAGATAAGTGGCTGGTTTTCTCATGGGTATGGCCCGGGTAATGCTATAAAAATGATTTTTGAATTCCTTTGTGTGTCGCTTTCTTCCGATGAGTATGTAGGGGAGATTATCTGTTAGCCCCACATGCGCCGAAATGCACTGAAGAGTTAGAAAAGGGTACTTCCCTTGCGTGCTATTAACTTCCGGTGAATATTCAAGGGTAAATTTCTCTTAACCCTAAATAAGTTTGCCGAAGATTTTCAAGGGGTTAATTCACTTGTGTGTCTCTAACACTGGGTAAGTATATTGAGGCAATTAACTCTTTGATGCGTTCGACCTGCACAGACAAATACGGATAGAATGCTGGACAAATACAGAGTGCTATGTGAGAAAGAATCCTGCAACAACCTGATGTAAGGACCACCTACGGGGCTGAGTGTGTTTGAGTGATTTAGCCATGCTCTTCCACAACAGAAGGCCAGTGACAGGACCAGGATAACTGATCAAGTTAACTTACCCAGTTTTTCGAGGGGCATTTGTTTTTCTTAAATTTTACAATATTAGTCATCTACTGACCAAAAAATATTTTTAAAGAAATGACAACTGGTAGTGCTTATACATAAAAGTTCTCGATTTCACAAAAAAAACGTATATATAATAAACGCACCAGCACACATTGAACGCTCTCTGTTCAATGTCACAGCGATTTATGAACCCAGCACGATCTGAATACCATAAATATAATAACACATTTAAAACATGGCTTCTTGCGTCACAAAGAACGCCACACATAACACCTGCTCGTCCCCTGCAACATTTCAAAGAAAAAAATCCACGCGTCAATGTGTGCAGATCGCCTCTTCTGAACTTCACAATCAATCGTATAATGGGCCCTTAAAGAGAAACGGCTGTAATAATATAATGCCCTTTTCTGTGTCGCCGAAGAGCTTCTCGAGTCGAGTCTTTGAGAATTTAGCTAGATATATGAACACCGGAGTGCTCAATACAGAGTCACCAAGATAAACCTGAGGACGTGCGATATGCACTTGTTTCTTGCGATAAATCATTTGACGAAACTTTTTCTTATAATACAGTGAGTCCTGACCTTTCGTTTTTGCCACGTATTTCATGAATCCATATGAGGCGGCATTCTACTGACCACAATGCATTTGTCAAATCGTACTAACTTGTAAAAGATTCATGCTGTTTCAGACCATTTCAAACGTATATCCATTGTGATTAAACTACTGTTCGACGGCGGGATTACACTTACAGGACGCCACCAAGCCAGTCTTAACAAAGGAATGTCTAAATGTAAAACGCACTGTTTTGCTGAATAACTGCGTCATCGTATATATGAATAATCAGTGGTAGGATTGGAGACTGTAACACGATCCCAATTTATGTCAATAAGCGAACGATCGATTAATGAAGCACTCCATCACTGAATACCTATGTTCTAATCCATCATAAACATCATAAGATTAATGAACGGGCTCCGTAATGATGAAAGTCTACAGTTACAGGGACAGAAGGCCTAAAGAGAGACTGAGTGGAACAATTCAATACTGCTCCGATACTTCAGGGGAACTCCAGCAAAACATGACGTCATTTCAGCTACTTTCTAAAAAGCTCTGCCGTTACTGCCACCACTTTCGGCTGATACTAATAATAATAAAACAACTTTAACTTAAGTTGGAAACAACCAAAATCAACTGAAGCTGATAGCTTTTCAGGAAGTAACTGATAATGCATTCTGCTGGAGTTGCTCTTCAAAGATTTGACTGTATACGAGCGCTGCACGGTAGTCCGTTCATACCTGGGTGGAATCGCTGTGTTTTTACATACAGTAATGGCAATTAAACGTCCAGTTCCAAGTAAGTATTCTTTATTTATATCGGCTTAAATAACAGACTGTTCTTACCTGTTCACTTCCAAAGACGCTCACTTCAAGTTTAAGGAACAGCCATGTGATTACGTCATCAAATCTCGCCTCCATAAGCCAATAAAAGCCTATGTTATATGCCGCTGACAAAGGAAACGTGAATAGCGGTAGAAATGATTGCCAGAGTTGTGACTTGCGCTGCCCGAGTGACCGAGCATGCATATTAACTGAGAGTGGTACATGGGCTCTCGATTTATACAGTTTGTTTTTTTTAAACTTCCTCTATGACCAATGTTTGTCCTTTCTCCACCACAGACGCTTTTCAAGAAGTGACGCTTCAAAGCTATCAGCATTTTTTTTTCTTCTCTCTTTACAAGAAAAGCAATGATCTCATTAAAATTCTATCTAGGTCTCCACCCATATACGATGTCTTCCACTTTCCTTTCTTCAACAACCGCACGACAGAAAATTCCGCAGTCACCCCACGGAAAACAGAAAAATCGACATTCGCTGGTTCACTGTATGCCATGCTAGACGGTGCATGATAAATGTAAACGATGTTGATGTTTTGTTTCGCGATACAGTATTGAGTATCACTGAAAACGGGGGCATTCCAATCTTTGATGCGTGAAGTCTAGATCATTTTTTTGTTTGTTTGTTTGTTTTTATTTCTCATTCCACATATTCGACCCGTGCATATAGACAAAAGTAAAAATCACCTCACTGATCATCCATAGACAGCAGGTGTGTGTATTGCCACGCACCGTGTGAAAGTCTGTCACAATGGCATATAAGTCATTTCATTGCCCGGTTTGGCGGATAATAAATATAACGCCGTATCAAACAGGACGTTTGGAGACTGCTGCAGTCGAGAGTTTGTGCGTTCCTATGTACTGTAGGTTTGTGTGGAGATGCTTTGGATGCTTTGTGTGTGTATGTGGGGGTGGGGGAGGTTCGCGTAGATCTTATTTTCGCGACTTTCGTGAGTTGAGCCTGGTTGACAAAAATTACTTCCTGCAAGGAAAAAAAAAAATATTTTCAAAATATTTCGAAAGGATTACTACTAGTAAATAATTTAACTTGCAGGGATGATCCATAAGGGAAATGCAATGCAGTCATTTTAAGTGAATAACCTTCATTATCGGCACATTATATTTTGTTTTTCTCCATTATATGTTTGTTTTTCTATCAATGCCAAGCAGGGTTGCCAGTTTGGCAGTTCGGTAACGTCATAAGGGATTATTTTAGACTTTTATTTTAGACTTTTCACTCATAACAATATGAGAACACCATGCCCAGGAAGCCATTTCCACCCGCAGTAATTTTTCAAGGTGTAACTAGAACGAACATAACTAATTTTCAGACTAACCTGACAGACCTGCTAAATTTGAATATGATTTCAGTTTTTGAAATACGACCGTATATTATGTCACACGAAAGACATGGACGCTTAAAACAGCTTGACAGGTAATTGATCTGGATTTAATTTCTCCCACGCCTCTTTGATTCAACAGTGATTCACAAACTCAATAGAACCAGGCTTTTCATCTCGTTATTAACACTGCAGTTTATATGAATACCTTTCAACTAAGCGAGGAATAAAGACGGCGACTTGATTCCTGCTCGCAGTCTTGGAGCAGGTGGGTTCGGTTTAAAAGGCAGTCTCATGAGTGATTTTATGGGGTGACATTCCGGAGCATAATTTTGGTTGTTGGCACTCCGGAATATGGGGCTTTGTTACTGTGGGCGTTGGTTTGGAATCACCCCGGCATGGGTGGGACACCTGTGATTATAATACTCTATTTGATCGACTGAACCTGCGTGTCGTTAGAAACAGATTGACAGACGGAGAGACTGATAGACGAATGGACAATTTGGCATGCTGAAAAAGTGACAGAAGGACGAATAAGCGCGAAGTGGTATCGACGACAGACATCAAGCTGGATGGCTCAAATAGACATACTGTCATGCTAACTGACGGACAGACAGACATGCTGACTGTCAGACAGACAGACAGACAGACAGACAGACAGACAGACAGACAGGGCATTGTTACACAAGCTGACAAACATAACACCCATATAAAGACGATCCAACCAACAGACAAACCATACACAACAAAGACACGATTGTAATATATCACGGTGTATTTCTACTGTGTATGGGGGGAGGGGGGAATGGCCAAAAAAAAAAAAAACCAAAAACGATAAGAAGTGTAAATTTCAAACGACGAGAGCGCTGTTTAAAGTGATACCACGAAGCCGCTGTAATACAGACCAATATCTGACAGCCTTGGTGCACCCAAATTCTTGTCTCCACATAAATCAGTAACAAATTTCTACTTCTACAGTAACAGGCGTCTCATGTTTCACGTACTTGCTCCGCTCGGAGGCTTCTCAAAAGAAACAGCCAACTTGCACAGTAAGCAACTACCTCGTTCTTCAGCTGGGGGAGCATTCCATTCTGCGGAAGCAATAATGTGACCAGAGAGGGGGTCTCGGAGAGGGGGTCTCGGAGAGGGGGTCTCGGAGAGGGGGGTCTCGGAGAGGGGGCCTCGAAGCTTGATGGTGGCAGAAATGCAAGGTAGGGGAACAAGAGGCGGGTTGGAGAGGAGGGGAAGGAGAGGTCACCGCACTAACTTCTAAAATATCTTCAAGAACGTACCAACCATTTCTAGCCCTTCCACCACTCCAGGTGTTGATGAGTACTTTAAGACATTTTTGTATCACAGTCTCCAAAACATGGAATCCCAGAACTTTGAGACTGTATGTTTTCTCCAAGTTTCTTTTTAGCAACACAGATATATATACCACTGAATATTATGTTCATGTGAGCAAAGACACAAATAAAATAGTTGCATCTTTTTGTTAATAACTTCGGAGAAACCAAATCCACCCACACTCTTCATTGTGAAGACACGTGGAAGGCATTCGTGGAGACTCATAAGCATTTTGTGACAAGAGGGGACATGCCCTTACTCATATTTTTCATGTGCATTTGTTTGGCAATTTACTGAAACATCTTCCGAGGCATTTCTGGGTACTATTATGCAGCACATTTTATGTTGTAAAATAAAGGGTGTGAGAAACTTAATGCCTCACAAAGGCCTCCAAAGAAGGCCAATAATGAAAGCCTGCAAAGGCTATGGGTCCTTGCAGTATTCGAAAGAGGCGAAGAGGGTCGAATCTATCCGTAAAACCTGGAAGAGCTGTTACGTCAAGCTGAGGAAAAAATGCGCAAGAGGCTCTAATTACGGTACAGTATAATATCAGAAAGTGGCCCCCGGCTGACATTCAGACATGGCCTCGAACAGCTTTTGGCTGCATCACCTGCTCTCAGGATCACCCAAAATTGCAACAGCAAAACCTGAGACTTTTTCGACTTTCCGAGTACACCTCTACCCCCCTCTTTCTTTCGGACCCCATCTCTCAAAATCTCGAAACACCCAAAAGCTGATTCGCCATTGCTTTTGAAGTGCACCAACACCGCGTCTGAAACTTTGCACTGTTGCATACCTTGCATTTCAAACTTCAATCTGCGCCGGATTTTCACGGCTTACATCTGTCACTTTAACTTTTGGTAAAACTGTGAGATGTAGAGGAGCGATCTACTCGACTATCAGAAACTTATTTGCACGAGATTAAAAGTGTTCTCGGGCTAACTCCAGTATGAAAGCAATCAGATTTCCTTCTATCATAAAATACGATCTGTCTGAGATAACTCTGATCTTTTCTTTCAAGTAAGCAGTGATGGGGCTATACCAGAATTCCTAGGTATCGCGATCTTAGGCCGTCATGATCTAAGTGCTGAAAATATGTATTTTAAATTTAAATTTCGTTCTGATTTTCAGGGTAAGCATTTCAGTCTCTTTCAGTAATCTTCCATATTTTCAAAACATTTTGATGCCTTTCGTTCGATATCATTGCCAGGAAAGCGAATCTAGATCAGAGAAAACAAAAACTGTAAGCGCTTACCTATCAAGTATTAAAATGGCATCGTAATTCCACAGTCTGTGTTTTGATACTGAGTACCCAAATCTCAGATTACCGAAAATATCGATACTCAGAACAGACACAGTCCGCCACTACAAGACAGATTTACACTAGCCTTGCTACTTCTGCATTCCTGCGTTTTATTATTAAAATATTTTCTTCATGACTGTGCTGATAAGCAAATACAGTCGAGGCTATGACGCATAAGCGGACTCACTTGCATAATCATGTGTGAAGTGGTACGGGAGACTCATAAGCATTTTGTGACAAGAGGGGACATGCCCTTACTGATAAAGTTGAACAACCTGCCTGTCAGTCTCAATTCTCACCTTGCGCGCCATTTGCATTTGGTCATAAAAAAAAAAAAGGTGATAAGTTGTAAGACCTTCGTGGGGAAAACCCATGTTTAACCTACAGGTAACAATGCCACTAAGTGCATGGTCGTATCTATTCACTTTTGCAAGGGCAGTCACTGAGACTTTGGAAATGCGCACAACACTCTCACACCCCGACATGTTTGGTGACCTTTGAATCACAATCAGCTCCACTTTGATCGCACCTTCCGCTTATTCATTGTTTAAATAACAGAATACTGCATCCCACTGTATCACCGGATAATCATCACCTCTTTATTTGCAATTCTATCTTTTTTTTTACTTTCCTTTTTTCGACCTCCGCAGAAGTTGCAATTAAGGGAAACAATCCATTGTATGAGGAAGTCAATGTCACGCTGTAAACATTAATACCACTGGAGCAATTACATGGCAACATGCATGCGCAAGACACTGTGGTATTATGGGCTTCAAAAGCCTTTTTAGTACATGGTATATGTTCTTGTTCTCCTGTTACCGAAGCATTTCCTTGTTATTATTAAACTGATTAAGCTAGCCAAGATACTCGCGAAGATCACCTGCTGTGAAACTTTCTTAGACACAACTGACGCAAAGGTTATACATGTACTGACTTCATCGGCTGGTTAATTCCACAATCGTCACACACAACTTAATTTACTATTATGTTCTGACTTTACGTAACGTGTGTCAACTCTAGGTATACGAGTAAAGAAAGCCCTGCTTCAGAAACATGCATCGGACGTAACAGATATTTCTCCTTTTTCCAAAGACAGTGATAATAATTATTATGCTTGAAATTCCATAATGGAACGACACCTCCGTCCAAATCAGTAAGACCAACATACAGCAAACCTTGTTAGTAAGTGTGCCCTTGAAGATCTAGCAAAAGTATACAGAATACTTATTACTGAGATGTCCATATTACTGAGTTTCAGCTGGGTAATAAAGTGATTCTGGCAAGGTGCAGTTATTACAGTATTATGAGTATTTAATATCCAGGTTCCACTGTTCTGTAAAGTGATCGCTACCCGCTGAGATCTAAATGACATTACCGCTTTCTCCATCCCTCCTTTGCATGAATCTGTTGAGTTACGTGGTTGAGATTTTAACACTCTGCTTACCAACTTCAACGAACGTCAAATTTCTAGTCTGCTGCTCTTTCATTACTATGCTATGATTTTTGCTGGATTATGAATTCTGAGAGTGTATTCTGAACTGGGGCAAGACCATTATGTCCTTTGTGTTAAGAAAGACAAGACTATTCTCCAATTAAACCAGATTCACATAATCACACATTCTGAGAAGCCAAATCTCATTATCTGTTAAACTATACACCTGAAACTCTACAAAAAATCATGCACACGTATTAACCCTCTAAGTCCCAGTAGAAAAAATGTTTATATGGTCACAAAGCTGGTTCTTTTAGATATTTTGAGTAAATGTTTTAGATCTCTTCAACTCAATGTAAATCATATATTGTCTAAACGGTTTATTGTTATGTAGTAAAATGTAGTTTTATACGCTAGTTCTTTGAGGAATCATTTCCACATATCACTTGTTATGGAAACACCAAGCTCATGTGCCATATACGGCACAGTGGGTATTAGAGGGTTAAATAATCGTATCTCTGTCAAAGTTAAAGAATATGAAGAGCACCGAGACACAAACGGTTTTTAGCCATACCCCAAGAAAAGGGCACAGGCTTTTGTGGAACTAATTTTAACCTCATGTTGGGAAGAAGATGGCAAAGACACAAAACAGGAAACAACTGACAGAAGGTGCGCGGGCGTTTGTCTAGTCGTCCACAGACTTCTACTTCGTTCAGATTTTTTTTTCTATTATTATATGTCAAGTTGATTATCTGTGGCTTCCAGCTGCTTCTGTCAATATTCCACCTCCCTCCTCTGCAACGTTTCTCTCCATCCAAACGCCCACCCTGGGGAATAGAACAAAGAGTTCGAGAACAAGAGAGAAAGCCTGGCCCCTTTGGCTGTGATTTCAAGGGATTTCAAACCTGTCCATGATACCACAGTGACCGCAATAAATAGGTTACTGTATGGACAGATTTATCACTTCAGATTACCCGTCATCTTTACCTTAAGCATCTTGACGTGCTATGTTATTATGCATATATGGCATCCTGGCATTGCAAGCCACAACTCCAAAAATCATTAAATTCTGTTCTCCACTTTTCCATTGTCGGAATAAATTGATTGGATGGTATGGTCTGATACGTTGGTTTTTATCGGCTAATGCACCTTTTAATCTCAGAATGCACAATTTGATGACGCAATCACATTCCTACTGTTTAAACTGATGTGGGGTTCACTGGAGTGAGGTCTGTAAGAAACGTAACAATGATTCTCCAGTCTGCATATTTGTCCTGTCCATTCCACCAGAGAAGAATGTCTTGTCCGTTACTTCTACAATCAGCTGTACCAAATTTATATCATTTTCACTTGGTCATACGACTGACACCAACCGTCAACACATGACATGAGAGACTGAAAGTGAAAGCTAAACAATATTCTAATGTCAATTATAGACAGGGTTGCCATAGAAAGTTTATTTATTTCCGCGACATTTTGTCATGATATTTCCAGCGGTCTAAACATTTATCCATGACGATAATAAGTCCCCTGATAACTTTACTGTCATGTAAAATTCATAGATGTTCGACATGCTTCTCTCTGATCGATGCATAGGAGACTAGCTCTAGATCTAGACAGAGTGATCAAACTGCTGATCTTTTATTTTTTTTTTGAAATTTTCATAACGCTTCCATAAGAATTTGCAGGTTTTGCTGAGTCCATGGCGTTCTCAGACCTGGACTGAAAACATCACTGACAATTTTCCATCAATGTTACAGATTTTTCCAGGTCTGTATCAACTCTGGTTGTAGAAATACTGTGTTGATTCGTATTCCTGATATACAAGGCCTGCTTTCTGTTCCTCGTCTAAAATACATGTAATGATAATTTTTCTTTTATTTGTTTCCCACCCCTATCGCTTCTTCCATCCCCACCCGCGGCAGGCAGAACCATTCTGTCAGCAGAGAAAAATGTTAGAAAAACTTGCGGTGCCGAAAGGTACCAGATGCTGTCAGATGTATACAGTCAAATCCATGATGATCCTTTAAACCATTTCTTATGCTCCTCTCCCCTACTAAACAATTTTCTCTATGAAATTTGTATGAGTAGACCATCATCTTTACTACATACTCCATAAATAGTACAATATTAACGACTTATAAAGCAAAAGGGCATCCTATTCCTGATGTTCAATATATGCAGAAAGCAACACGCTGTCTCTGACGCGTTCTGTCATATGATGATGATGATTAGGGGAGCGTGGATCATGGGTGGAGGGAAAGTTTGGCTGGAGGGGCTAAGGATTGGAAAGGCGGATGGGGTGGGGGAGGGGGGGGGCAAATTTCCCTTTCCCGGAACATCGAACAGTTCCGTTATTGCCTGCGTCCCCTCGGAAACCCAATCTAAAGCCAATGTATTTTTCCCCCGAGTTCATTTGCATAGTCGCCATGATTGCGTTGGGCCTGCAACACGACAGGAGGAAGCCGGCTTTCTCACACTGGTTAGGGAAGGGTTAATGCCAGAATTGCTAAGGTTTTCCTATTTTTTTTTTCTTAATGTATTGGCAGAGTTGCTACTTTGGGGTTATTTGTGCGGCTTGCCCTCCATGCCCATCAAACATTGGCCTTCAGTTTCAAGTTGTTGTTGTTGTTGTTGTTGATGTTGTTATTGTTGTTTTGTTGTTGTTGTTGTTGTTGTTGTTGTTTGGCTCAACTTTACACTCTCGCTCCGAGTTAAAGCCTGCTGGCTATGTTTGGCTAACATGTTGGTGGGGTCTTCCATTGTCCGCATGACCAACACTGAAGTCTATGCACAACGAGAAAGCTGGAGTAGAAATGGCTGCAAGTGGATATAATCTAGACAGAAAGCTTACTGAGTGATCAGGCGCCCCAGCATTATTTATTCGTGTTCACCCAAGACAAAGTCCGAAGACATGGCAAAAAGACAAATCAAGGCGAGGCGTAGCGAGGATCCACTCTACCTGCATACAGCTTTGATGTGATCTCTCTCTCTCTCTCTATCTATCTATCTATCTCTATCTCTCTCTCTTTCTCTCTCTCTCTCTCTTTCATGGTACATCATACAAATGCAATAATACGAATGAATCTACTATACCGTAAATGTAATACAATCATGATGAATACATGTGGGAGTCCAGCAACATCTCCCTCCCCNTTTCTCTCTCTCTCTCTCTCTCTCTCTCTCTCTCTCTCTATCTCTCTTCTCAGACGCATGAATCTATACCAATGGAAAGAACGACACGAGTGCAATACGGTCATGATGGATTTATGTGGGAGTCCAGCAACAAGATCCTCTCTCTCTCTCTCTCTTTCTCTCTTTCTCTCTCTCCCTCTTCTCTCTCTCACTTTTTTTTTCTTCCTTTTTTTTCCCTTTCTCTTTTTCTTCCTTTCTCCCTCCACTTAACACTAATCACAGCCGGGAAGGGCAAGACTACACCGAAACATCAAAACTATGAGAAAACGTAATATAGAGGAGCGTTTGAAAGTCCTGAAGGAGCGACGTATCATTAACGCATCGAGTTAACGTCCCCGGTGTTCCCAGATCGATAATTTCGCCTCTATCGCTCTAATTTAACCCGCTTCACAGCAAAGCTTTTTTTTTTTCCTCTCTCTCTCTGGCTCTCTTTCTTCCCCTTGTTATTTTGGGTGACCGCGATTTTTTCTCATCCATCTCTCTCTCTTTGACACTCCCCGGGGAAAAAAAATGATAATAAAGAGAGGGACTCTTCAAGAGATGTAACTAGCCACAGCGTTAAGTATAGGCGTAGAAGAGCTGGCATCTACAGTGAAACATCATGTCAGGTCAAAATGGAGGGATGTCAGTCAATCATTAAAGGGTGGCCAGTGCTGTCAGGTTGTGAAGGAAGATAGAATGGAAGTAAAGTGATGGATGGATGGATGGATGGATGGATGGATGGATGGATGGATGGATGGATGGATGGATGGAAAGAGGGAGGGAGGGATGGCCATCGATGCATGGATGGATGGAGGGAGGGATGGAGGGAGGGATGGATGGATGGAGGAAGGGATGGATGGATGGATGGATGGATGGATGGATATAAGAATGGATTACCTGAAGAGTGATATTTTGAGAGACTGAAGGAAGGAAAAGGAAAAGATGAGATGGACCACAGAGAAAAAGATGACAGGAGATGGATGGCAGTAGATAGATACTCGAACCCCACACGCTCCACCCCTTTCCCCCTCGCCCCTGCCCTCCTTAATCAAAGTCATGGGAGATCCTGAGCGTTTGTGAGTAAGAAAATTAGATAAAAGAGGACGAAACAGAAGGCTCGCCAACTCAATGACTCGGGCAAAGAGAGAAGATCTTAAGAAGGAGCAATGCATACGATAATACAGACCAGAGACTTACAAAACAAGTAACTATGAGATTTCAAGGCTGGGGGGGG
>JAWQUT010000457.1:342458-366000 GCA_033807755.1 Ellobium chinense
TTCTATCTATCTATCTATCTATCTATCTATCTATCTATCTATCTATCTATCTATCTATCTATCTATCTATCTATCTATCTATCTATCTATCTATCTATGTGGCACACACATACACAAATCCACAGCGAACACAGTAGAAACTACACATACAAAAGGATCACATTATTGCCTACAAACATTTAAGCATTATAAAGGTCAGTCCACAATGAAAGAAAAGATATGCATTGTGGTAATGATGTATCTGAGATTAGTGCAAGTAGACGGGGCTGCTCCCAAAACTTGCAACCACGACCAAGGGATATGGGTGGTGGGGTGTGTGTGTGTTGGGGTGGGGGGAGNCGGGATGAGGTGGGGAGCCCGGCAGGGGGTAATTACGAGCCTGCGATCTGTTGGGGACAACCAGCCATCGATCCAGAATTTCCAAGCACATCTATCTACTGGCCTGGCGTCATGATTTTATAAAAATCAAAGTAATAAGTGGCAGGCAGTCATGCTGGATGTCAACAGGAGAGAAAGACAGGTACAGAGAGAGAGAGACATAGAGAGAGAGAGAGAGAGAGAGAGAGAGAGGTCAAGGAGAGAGTGAGTGTAAGGAAAGAAAACATAAAAACGTGCTGAGTGCACAACTAGCACTGTACTGTGCATGTGTTATATTCAATGATTGAACATCTCCATTTCACACATTATATTATGTTATATTTGTACAACTACCTCTGTCTAATCACAAATCCTCGGAAGCACAGAAAATGTTGCTATTAAAAGGAATTGCGATTGTAAAGTGACTTCCATCGGAGTGGGAACTGTTGCAATTAAATGAAAGTTGCCAATAACCGGAGTCAGTTGTATGCATTATTATGCCGCAGAAAACGACAAGACAAAACCAGCAGAGTGGAAAAGGAGAAAGGAGAAGTGACGGATTGCAAAATATAACGCCCAGATACCCTAATGAACGCATTCTCTTAAACAGCTGTAGACTTTCTACGTCTTTCACAAAACAATGGCTCCTTCATGTGTTCCCAGTCTATGACAGGAGAGGGCCCCATAGAAATCTCTTAAGTCCATCTCCACATGACCTTTTCTGTATAAATCTCGTTAAGTGTACATGTATCCTTTTAGGCAAATACGAGATTGTAGCAACAGAAAGGCAGCGTCTAACAGTACTGGGTTCCAAATCATCTGCATTTTCCCTTATGCAAGCGTGTGTTTCTTAACTCTTTAACGTTCTATTCATCTGGTTCATTTTGTGTATTCCATTTCTAGCAGTTCTGGGAGTCTCTACTCCTTCCCGAAAGTGCAGTAGTCCTAATAACTGAATACTAAAACCTTGACATAAAACCACCGTAAGCCATGCAGGCAAGGAAGACAGCAAAGTAAACAGTCAACTTTTTATTCACATTTCCGGTTTTCAGAATACATTTTTGTGACGACACGTCGAGATCAAACCGTCGAATCGACGTCTATCAAAAACGTCGTATGTCTCATAAACAGCCAGTGTCACTTAAAACGGTGTTCGTCGATCTCACTGAAATGCGTAGTTGGCCAAGACGCCAACAGCGCGGAGATGGTACGTTCATTTTCAAAGCCAACACTTCTCTATGTTGGGGCGTTGCATTTTTGTGGTGACTATGAAATATGTACAAGCTATGCCGGGGACGGGGAATTTGTTTAAACGACGCAGAAACCGGGCAACTTTTCATACAAGCAGAAGTATATGTTAAAATATTGTTACCGAAAATCACCCGAAGCATATGTATACATACAACACTGGCCAAGGATAACACTGGGAAATCATAGATTTTATCCTAAATTCACTAGTGTGGACGGTGAAAATTCAGATGGTAATGTAAGTTAGCTGTAAGAAAAAACAAGTATTTTTAGAAAGTGTACTTTGAAAAAGCAGGAGGGCACATTGCGTTATCACGAAAAAAAAAAAAAAGATGAAAATTTAATGAATTGACACTAGTGAATGTAGTAAAATTTTTGTTAATCCATGTTTTCGGGGGTTTATTTAAGAGAAAATCGGACTGACTGGCTTCAAAGGACAAATCATATAAAGAGGATTTAGACTAAAGGAATCAGGACAAGATTAGCGATTTTATCGTGGTGTTTTTGGGGAACTACATGCAGTGCGCTACAGGACGATGACCAAGCTCGTAAATAAATCTACGAGCGGGACCCCTTAAATAACTTAATGCGGAAAGACTAGAATTAAGGTCTTAATAAAACCGTATTCTGACAAGATAATTCTCAGGAATGGGAGGAATAAAACAAGATGATTCCCGGCCGTGCACACAGCCATTGCTCACTGATACAAGCACTGTTCGTGATTCACTAAGCCAAATCGCTCTTTTACAATACTATACGATAAAACATCATGACTTCTTTTAGCTTTAGTATTCTGAATACATATGAGCAAATATTAGAAATTTATATTTCATGGGTTGTTTGGGTTTTTTCATTTGTTTTCGCTTGCTTTTCAGAATTAACGTCTAAGATCGCATTCCACAAATTAGCTAAAATGCAAAATTTTTTGTATCCTTAGATTTTAAGCCGAATATGAGGATATTCTTGGAATATACGTGCAAGTTCAAAAATTTATGAACATAAAAAATTAAGAGGAATTAAGACTCTTCATGCCAACTCAGGGATACACCTCCTTTTTATAAAATCTCGAAACTTTTTGCCGTTTCACGTGAAGTCTACTCTAGATTATGTCAGTCTACTCTAGATTATGTCAGTCTACTCTAGATTATGTCATCTTTAAGAGCAATCTGAATGAGAAATAATCTGGGATGTGCATTATAAATAATATTTAACCAACATAGTGCACATACAGCATATCCATGGCTTGCAAATATCAGAGGAGATTAAAAAAAAAAAACCACTTACATCTGTTTTTTATTTCTATTTTAGCACAATAATCTCTGAAAGGCTAAAGAACTCTCTGATTTCAGAGAATGCTCTGGAGACTGACGTCCCTGCGTCTAAAACGTTGCAAGCGATTTCGGTTTTCCCCAGCCTTCATATTATATGTGGAATACGATATTATACATTCACATGTACAATAATTCAATAATCCTCGAATTGTACATGTTCTGAGCCTAACGTATCTTGCGATAACATCAGCAGACAATCGCTGGCTCTTGGGGGTGAAAAATTCCTAAAATTCTTTGCCTTCCGATTTCCCATTCAAGTTTAATAGGGTGTTCAGTCCTTCAATTCAACTGCTGGCCTGGAGGACGCTTACTATTCGCATAACTTACAGAACACAGTATCACTGTGACTGTTGCAGAATACACTGGCGTGATGTGAAATTTAGGTTTTGGACCTCCAGGAGTTCGATGCCCCCCTCGCCCCACGATGCCGGACAAAAGCCAGTCAACATTAACATAAGTGTAACATCGCGAAAACCGTATTATAAATTCATTATGCGCTATTTCCACCAAGTTAGGTCTCATGAATACCGTAATTGGGTTGGCGTACTTTGGCCGCGGTAGTCGTTGGGTACAGAACTGGCGGGCTGTTCATCAGAGAGGATCAAGGGTTGTCACTTTGTAAGTCTCTCTCTCTTACGGCCCTCCTTAAGGCTGTTGTCTTATTCTCTAGTCTCTCACTCCATCCTCCGTACTCCGCACTTTCTTATTCTCTTTCCTTCACGTCCTACCTCTCTCCCTCCCCCTGTGCTATTGCGTTACTCTCGTCCCCACCTGCCCTAACCCCCCCACACACACACCTTTCACCCATCTCCGCGTGGCCATTTCGTCTGAGCGTTTCCTTGCAATGCAAAGACTTGACAGCTTTCCCAGAACACTATCGCCAACGTAGCAACAAAATCAAAGATAAGGGAGAGGGTAACATGCTGCAAGCTTCATCTACGCATTAAGTGACTGGAACTGGCTAATGAGGGGATTTAAACATCGCCTGACATTATTATGGACGTACACTATCACGACTGCAGCTGCCTTAACGTTTACGTGACGGGAAACTTGTCGCGTGTTTGTGAATAAACTTTAACTTTACTCCCCCTCTCCCTTTCCTCCTTTTTCTCAAAAGAAAAAAAAAAGGGGGGTATGACAGTACATGTACTGTATGGCAAGCACCTGCGTTGAATTTATGAGCCAACATCATTGATAAAAGAATACATTTATCTTGTCCTAATACAGACATCCTTATCTGGTCTACAGTCTAAATTTCTCGTGAGAAACCAAGCCCATGGTCGCCATTTTCAGACAGTTCAAGGTTCCAGTCTCTCTAGGGTCCAACTTCTTTTCTTTCTTCCACTTCCTCCTGGATAATCCACCAGTTAGGCGTGTGAACTCCTTACTATCGTATCTAATGACAACGTGTACTTCTTGTACTCTTTCTAAGTTCGTGTCACCGCCTCGCCACAACGGCTCTGAAGATGTTTGAGAGCTCGCGCATTAACGACGAGACTTCTTACCATCATAAGATTAGAATTACATTACTGCATCGGTAATGAATGCACTCCCAGTAACGTTCAGCATGTACAACAAGATCCCACTGTTAATGCGAATGGTCTCAATAATTGTGCTAGATCTCTGAGAATGATACTGAACTTTAAACAGTGATTTGTGTAACTCCGCCTGCTACCATCAGTTGGAAAACTGTTCCAAAGAGGGAATAATGGAAATTAGTGGACAACTGTTGAGTTCTAATATACTTAGATTAAGGTCACCGGAAGGCAGCGTTCACCACCGTCTGAACTGAGTATATCAAACCGAATTATGTACAGAGCACAGACTACGTTAACCAGTCTTGAGAAAGACAAGACCAAAAAAACGACCTTGGGACAATCGACCGAGCTAACCAAATGGCCAACTTAGACAGGGCATTGTTCTCAGGTTTACAATGGACTCTCTCTCTTTTCTGGGGCTGTCTGGGGAAGAAGTGAAAAATCTAACAACATGCAAGACAATACAAGATTTCATTTCTCCAAATGGCATCCCCGAAGACGGATAATTCGCCGCTCTCCCAGCGGCCCTCGAAACATTCTGAGCTCTCGACAGACAGAAGGAATCAAATATTTGAACAGAACCAACGACTCAGCCATGTTTTCTCCCAGTCATTCCAGCTATGTCCGCCGCCAGTCACAGCATTATGGTTCGTGGACCGACCTCGCCGCCGGCGCCACACAAAGCGACATAACTGACCCCAAGTGCCACAAAATGAAGGGCGAGTGAGGAATGCAAGGGTTAATCTACAGGGGGCGCTGACCAAGGAGTGGTACAGGGGAGAGAATAATGTGAACAGCGTGACACGGCTTCATGGCTGATTAATTCCCTTTGTTGTCCAGTTGTAAGGTGATCCGTGGCCACTGATTGGAACTCACTGAGGCCAGTGAGAGTTGGAATGTGATTCACAAAAGCGTTACGTGCTGAAGGTATCTGTCGGTACAACCTGCCGGCTGTAGGCGCTTGGAATGCCCAGATTACATTTTGATACATGGGCAGGCAGGTTTCATGTTACAGATTGGTACAGAGCATACACAAATGACTGTGTGGGCAGGGCAGCATGAAATTACAAACGCAGAACGGGTCCCTTGGGGGTGGGATGGGATGGGGGCGACCGGCCAATAGGACTACCAAAGTTACTTGGACCAACGAAGACAGACAAAGAATTCGAGTTGGACAGCAAAGCTAGAAACAATTCAAAACACAAATATAATCAATTCCACACGTACCATAACTCACCACGGCTTAAACTGACAGAGGTTAACTTGCCAACTGACTAGAAGAAGTTATTATGTCGGGTCTGGGTCTGGGGTTTTCATTTGTAGAAGAAATCCGCCTACTTATTACAATCTGGATACCATAAAATGTCGACCTGTCAAGTTACTGCTTTCCTACTGGCAGGTAATGTTTTATGGGACAATTACACTACACTGTCTGGTATTGCTCCTTTGAGCTTGCTACATTAAACAATAAAATAATTACTGTAGTAATGCAGAGGAGCAAGATGGCGTAATGCTGTTTATAGAAAGGAAGAGGAAGGGAGGAAGGAAGTGAGAGGAACAAAAGTGAATAAATTGCTTTCCAGCAAATGCAAGAAGTACAAAAGAAAGAAACAGAGAAAGAAAGAAACAGAGAAAGAAAGAAAGAAAGAAAGAAAGAAAGAAAGAAAGAAAGAAAGAAAGTCTAGTAAACCAGTAAAAAAATACTTACACTATGTCCATCCAAAGCTGTTGTGCTAATTATCCAATCTTTCAGCTCGAATATAATCCACAAAGTGTCAGTGATCCATCAAAAGATAATCCACTATGATGTTTGGTATCCACCTGCTTAATCCACTACAGCATGAGGTATCCAAATCCAGCTATCCACGACAATGTATACTCCAGGTCAAACGACAAATAGCTTTATTCACAATGTAATCCACAAAGATCTGGTTCTTCTTGTTAGCCTTGTCTTATCTGAGGAAGATAGAAAAGCAAAACAATTTAAATACAGACATGAATAACTGTTTCATCATTAGTGTCCTAATCAAAATGCCCTTGCCAGCCAGAACATTTTGCCACATTTGTGTGCTTTTATTGTGGATTGGAAAGTTCTGTAATGTTTGTGTTGTTCTGTTCATGATACCAAATTGTGTTCGACAAAACTAAAACTCAGTTACTTGATTACTTAATCCTGTGACTGAGACAAGCATTGAGTTCAACCACTGATCATATCAATCATATAAGAACAGATTTTAGATATATATATATCCATACAGTTGTGTTGCATGCAAATGAGTGATGCTATCATGAAGCCAGCCATATACCATATACTGTGTAAAACACTTTAAAAGAAAACTCAGGTTACATGATTTGGAAATTTGAGAAAACCATATAGGTTCAATTATAAAATGAAAAAAAATCTCCTACATGAACAACCTTCATCTCTGAACAGTCCAAATGCATGCAAACAACAGATGGCATCATCACCACCTATATGTACTTCCAACATAATACCATAGTCCAGTTATTGAGTAAATGTATGTGCCTCCACGCATGTACACCAAGATAATGTTGAATACTAGGACAAGAACAAGTGGAAAGTGGCACGGTACAATCATCAAGTGACGCTATCTGTAATTGTGATTGTGTCACGCTTATAATATTTGTTCAAAGCATTGTTTTGCTGAGTGGTGCAAAGCCATACCTTGATGAATTTTACCAAGTTTTTTTTTAACCACTCACCCCTAAAGCAAGAGCAAAATTTGTTCATTTTGATTTTCTAAATTTGTTTGTTCACATTCGTGGTTGTAACAAGGCAAATTTCCCTTTGTGGACAAATAAAGTCCTTATCCTTATGGCTGCATTATGGAGGTCAAACTTTTTACTGCCATCATATAAATACCCTTCCACATCATTCTGAAGGTCAGACAACAGCAAAGCTGAAACTGCCTCCTACATAGGCAAATTACAGTCTACTCCAGACAATCGCAACTTCCATCAAATCACAGTATTTTCCACTACTGGATAATCACAACTCCTTTTGATTGGAATATTTCTGTGCTCCCAAAAGAACTGTGATTAAGCAGAGTTGACATTACAATATATCATATTCACACATATGCAAAGTTCACTAACCATATCACATGCAAAGGCACAGGGAAAGGGTCGAAGTATAAACAAGCAAATTAAAATAGGATACACAAAAAGATAACAAAAGATTTCCGAGTCAGCTGATAATGAATTATGAGTTCATTATGTGGTATTGCACTTCCTGAACCTGGAAGGGTATCAGTCCAGGTAGAGTGTTCAGATTAGCTTAAGCAGTGACAACTCCAGTCAAGAAGGCTACACGATATGTTACGATGACGCCACTTAATCAGTTCTATTTTGAGGAGATTAAATTAGTAGGTCACCCGCACTATTTAGCTGATTTGTGTCACGTAATAGGGGCCATGATAGAGCCATGTGTAGCCAATGGTACAAAAATTGCAGTGCAGGAAGGCAATTAAGTCATAACAATTTCCTTCTTGACAATGTTATATTATTTGAGAACAAATGTGAGAGGTTAAAGATTTTACCAAGTTTCCTTCCTTCTTCAAGTTCAAAAATCTTTCTTTTTTTCAAATTTTACTTTCCAAACAAAAATGTATCCTCCATTATTTAATCATGACATTTCTTCCATTGACATAAAATTTTACTGCATGATAGAAAGAGTGAGAATAAATGAAATGTGAAGTCAGTTTATAAGTGAAGGCAGGACTCCAACCTAGATATGGAAAGATAAAACAGTGTGTGGCAGATGTAGGTAAAAACAACAGTTTAATTTTTTTTTAACTATAGTATACACTGCTGTGAGATTTGGTTTTAAACAGGTTATCAACAGGTTTGAAATTTGCAAAATATGGAAAGCAAACAAAGGGGAGATAGAAATAGAGAGAGAAAGGGAGAGAGAGAGAGGAGGCAGAGAGAGAGAAAGGGAGAGAGAGAGAGAGTCAATGAAAAAGAGACACAGCACTATTTTCTTTACTTATGAACCACCTGGAAATTTTGAAAACCACTGCTCCCCAAACCAAAGTAATCAACACCTTGGCTAACAGTCCAAATCTGATAAATTTGAGCTATCCCGATAAATAAGCTCTTAACAAATGTATACAGGATTACGACATGTGGTCCCTTTCATAGATCACAGTGGAACAGATTTGCACAGCTCTTAGCAGATGTGTTGAGTTAACTTGCAGAGTAAACATTACAAAATCTTCCAAATGCCTCAAATCCATGAAAGAGCAAGTCCTCTTACTGTAAAACATCCTTGAACTGTAAATTGTTCATTCTAGCCATCTTCATCTGCAGCATTTTCTCTAAACTGCACAATGGCTTGATTCGCTGCTTAAATTTTTAAAATCCCTCCAAAAATAAATGAAATTCATGCCCATCTTCCCTTCTTTCATGCACTTCAATGGTTGTATTACCTAAGTTAAACTTAAAAACCCTTGAAAAATATACAAATCCTCCCTCAAATTTATGACAAGAGGGAATGTCTCACCAACTCAAAACACTGCATTTGCATGAAATATAACGCACAAATACCAGACCAAGAACTATTGGCCGAAACCATGACTTACAATTTCAAACATTGTCAATTACTGGCCGCACCTCAAGAATCAAAGACTTTCTTTGAAAAGATGAAGATAAACATTGATTTGATAAAACGTTGAGGGTTGTACATTCATTTCATTTCGAGAACAGCCTTGGGACCCTGAGGCTACAAATCCTCAACATTCTTCTCTATCACAACTTCCTATTGCAACACAGCTGTGTCATCAGAAATTTTAAATGAATGTTGTCTCTTAACATTTTTATTTTCAGAGACAATTTTTATCTTTGGCTGTCTTCCAAAAGCGTTCGCCTTTGCCTAACAACCAAGACTAGCTGGTTGATTGGCTATACCTCATATCTGAACCTCCATATAAAGTCTGTCTTGGTATATGGAAAAAGTATACTCAGTATTAAAGTATACTTTTATACCAAGGTCCACCTAGTAGTTAAATAATATAATAATAATGAATTTGTGTATGTGAAATCCACTTAATAACAAGGTATACTTAATAAATGAGTAGCCTACTCCATGTCAAAATCCTACCGTATTCTTTAGTCCCAAGGAATAGGTTACTCCGTTCAGGATTTTTTTCAAAATCAAATCTAAGGCAGGCATTTGGCCATAAGATTACAAGGCCATAGAAAAAAATGCTAACAGAACTGAACAACAAAACTATTACTCGGTAAATCACTATAGTAAAAGTATTAAACTAGACTTGTTGTGACCATATATTTCACAGATGGAAATAAACCCTTCCCTCATGAATCCAAATCATAAACCAGCATGACATTCAAAGCTTCCTGGCTTAATGAAAGCCGAAATAATTTTTGCAGACCATCCAAACTGGGCATAGCAAAGAGAAACTCTAATCAGTAACATTATGAATGATTTGTCCAGAGAACTGTAGTAAATTAATCTGCTTGCCATAGGCTATTTTTGGAAGATCGTTTGGCCAGAAATAGCGTAGAAATCAAACTAGTGACAAAAATGGCATATAACATCAATAAGGATTGTAATCTCTCTGCCTGCTGAAATTAAAATTTCCAAATTTACCAAACAAATAAATCTTCATTTATACACTAAAGAGGGAACATGGCTTTAAACATAAAAATAAAATCTTTAAGCCAAAACAATGAAACTTTTATGCTGTTGGTCGTGTATGAGCATGGTCATTTAAGTGGTTCTATAACAGTATTACTCATTGCCATGCCATTAAATTAGAACCCCTGAGTCCCCTGTCACCACATGGCTGTTATGTTTACTTGACTTGACACAATCCACACACTGTAAAGTAAATAATCTAGAACAGCTTAACCAGCCATATACAATGCACCAAATCTGCCATGACATCACATCATACTCTGCATCATTAGTGCAAGCTAAGGCCAGCTTAAAGTGTTCTAAAATAACATAAAAACATCCTGTCAAAACACTTGTATGTAGTATTACATACAGTGAATGTTGAGAAGGGATGAAAGTCTTCACCCCTCTCTTTCTCTCTCTCTCTGTCTGTCTCATGTAAATTCCGAGCCATCAGGGCTGAGTGAGTCATGGAGGTGACAGTTATGAGGTCAGTAAAAACAGAAAACGGTCCCCATGTCACATTTACATGGAGACAAACTGTGCTTGAAGTTTTTTTTTCTGCGTGTGTACTGTCTGTGTCATGTCACCTTGGAGAGGAGGAAAACCTGCCATAGTAATCCAAGTACACGTCAAGTACAATGTACAGGTTAACTTCTGCATATCATGGTCCGTTATTTTAAGTTCACATAACTTGTTTGCATTAATGCTTTTACAAGATACAGCACTTTAGAAATGGCATATTATTAAGTAGCTGAAAAATGTGTTATGTTGCACCATTAATAATATTTTTGCAACTTTATATCAGATGGAATATTTTGTATTCAGAGGTTTACATTCACTAAAATAAGAGGCTATTTGTTCATACTTTGGCTTTCTTTAAAATACAATATTCAGTGTAATGCACTTACGTTAAAGAAATTAGATATATGAGAGAGAGAGAGAGAGAGGGAGAGAGAGAGTAGGTGAATTTAAGACAAAGAAAACTAAAATATAAAGGATTATATTATGTCCGTAAAGGCATGGGAATGCTTTCAAGATGTACTTGAATCCTTTACCACCTAGGCAAATTAAATCAAAGTGCAATCAGCCACTTCTTACTCACTGATGCTATAGACAAGGCACAGGTCTCTCTGAAGAATGTGTCATGATGTATCTAAATTATCAGTTCCAAAGTTTTTTCCACAGAAAATTTACATGAAGTGTGATCACAATCAACACTTTCAGACATTACCACCTTTATAATCACATCATAATGGGCCAAAAACTGATGATGGATATCAAACAAAATTAGATTAATTAAGAGTTCAGTTTTTATCTCTATTCTGCCTGTCTGTGCTGTGATAATAATAAATAAAAATAAAAGTTATAATCTGTCATTTTCAACATATGCCCTTTTATCCACTGCAATATACTGTCACTATTAATGTTACAAACAAACACATACATGAGTGAGCAATTAAAATTTTGATTCATAATTAATTATCTTTCATAATAAGAGAACATTACTGCACTTTGCTGATAGTAGACTAATGATCAATATAAAAAGAAAAATTTTGTTAAGCAGGAGTGGCCAGTTGGTTTGGGGTTTTTTTGGGTCATTATGAAGCCTCTAATAAATGAAGATATTTAGTATTAAAAAAGGAAAAACACCATTTCTGTCCAGAAATAAAAATGCGTTGACAGATAAAGGCAATGTCAATGGTGCATGACATTGCTAGCCAACATTTTAAGTAAAAGAAAATGCAGTTCAAATAGATCAATGGGCTAACAGACCAGTGTAGCCAGCCTACTCTACTGAGTAAAGTTTGGGCAGATGTTGGGTGAAAATAAAAATTCACTCCCTAGACGTCTATGATTCTATCTCTAGTTAATGTAGTCTCCACCTGCTGGCATATCATAACATTTTTAGAGGTTTTTTGCAACATCTTTTTGGCCGCAGCATGCAGTTACCAACGCTTTTTTTCAGTAGACTGGATATAGTCTAGACTAGATCTAGAGATCTAAATCTACACTGTAAATCAGAGACAGCAGATGTTGCAACGATGTAGACTAACACTAGACTAGACTAGACTAGACTAGAAAGTCCTCAGCATGAAATCTGATAACAGTCTGTTAAATTACTGAGTATACTATATCTAGTCTAGTCTAGTCTAGGTGTGAGTCCCACTGTTCCTCTGTCACTGATCGTCCATGACACACACCACAGTCCGAAGTCGGTGGACATGGCTGCATTCACGCGTGTCAAGTAATGAGAAGTTTCACAAACTGTAAGGCTAGAAAGCCCCAAATAAAAACTGATCCAAACAAAACCCGCGCAAACTGTTATAATCTAAAGTTATGATCAACTTCCATTCGAATTCTGATTACCACATACTCTGAAATGTAACGGGCACAGTCAATAAAGTGTACCTGCAGCGATGTTTTGGGATCACAACACACCTTTGTCCAGTTCAAAATTTGAATAGCATGCCTGCGAGTTCTCTCACTGCGACACAATAATAGCCCACGAGCGGACCAAGGGCTAGTAACTCGGTAGTCTCTGTCATCGCTAGCCGAGCCGAGACGGATGGCCCAGGGCTTTGACAGGTGGAGAAGGGGAGGGAACTAAGAGTACACGCAGGTAGGCTGAGAAGAAGTTGTCGGTCCTCAGTCAACACACCTGAGGTGACCTAGATCTGGACGACTAAGACTTGGTCGCCCGACGTCACATATTTTCCCACAGTCAAAGAGAAGGAAGAGAGCAAGAGAGACGATTGCGACGGAGAAAGAAAAGGGTATGACTTCGACTATATCAGAACTTCAAGGGTAGTCGCTTCAAACATTGCCATAAATGGGATAAAGCGATAGGAAATTGCTGTTGTTTTTTTTTTTCTCCCCTAGGGCCTATGTGTAACTTTGTTTACATGAGGGCAGGTGGACAAGGATAAAAACGGCGAGTCGGTGAATACCCGGTGTTTCCTCGTGTCGTGCACAAAAAGGAGAGATAATATATGTGCACGCAAAACGGTACACAGAAATCACGTCACGGCCAAAACTTTCCGCGGAAATGTACGAAAGTTGACTCACGTAGGTTTACAAGGGGCGTGACGAAGATGGATGGGGGGCCGCGGCGGTGAGTGCTCAAACAAAAAGTGATGAGTTACTAGTGATGGGCCGATATCCTAGGTTGAGGTATCGAGAAATAAGTATCGAGTTTATTTCGACGCCTGCCGATGTAGGCATTTCGATACTTTCATTTACATTTCGATACTTCCAATTCATTCGATACCGATAAACTTTGTAATAATTAAGTTTGTCCCTTACCCTCCCCCCACCCCCAACTGAAACAACGCTGCCCCTAAGCAGTCAAAACTTTATAATATATAAACCGTAAAATTCCGATTAAGTAAATTTTGGCATTTTTTGTTAAATCATTAAAAATGACTAGACTATTGGATCCGCCTCCTTGGAATTATTTGTATGACAGTATGATAAGTTGTCGTTGTTGTTGTTGTTGTGGATCTATTGGTTATTTTTGTGTCACGATTCTAAAGCACAGTCTTTTACTCCCTTCTTCTTCTTCTCTCTCTCACTTTCTCACGTTCTGTCTTTTCCTCCTTCTCTCTTCTTTTCTTTTCTCTTCATCCCATTTTCCTCTTCCTTTGTTTGGGGGCTTCCCTACCCACCCTCCGCCCGCATTGCGGAGATTTAGGGCTGCTAATAACAGTCCTGTTACTGATGATCAGAAGAGAATCGAAGTTATTTCGATACTTCCGATGCTTTCGATACTTCCGATGATTTCAATATTGAATACAAATTCCTGTATATCGAGTGTAGGGATCCTCAGAAACGATACTGTCCACCACTAAGGGTGACAAACCATTTGACGATGCTGGAGACGGGACGGGATCCAATGGTAATTATAGATTTTAAAAAAGAACTGAAAATAGAACATAAATAGAGGCCTTGAGGGTACACGGCACGATCTTTTATATCTGGTGTTGTCGCATAGTCTGAAGGATTTTCAGGGGCGAGGGAAGATAACAAAAAAAAATGTCGCATCGTTGGGAGCAGGGTCTTAGCTTAGAAATCTTATTTCTCCTTTCCCTTCCTTCCTCCTTCCCTCGCTCTTCCGCCCTGCACCTGTGTTCATCATCAAGGTACATGTACTGTTAATACTATTTTTATTGCAGTAGTTACTATTTTTGGGGTTCAGGGATCGCCTAACCCCGAGGGTCCTCACAATGATAGGATATAAAGGGACTTGGGGGCAATGACGATTGCTGCTGTTCTGATCTCTAGATATGATACTGTTTTATCTGGAGCGCTAGGCAAAGGAAGATCATCAGAGAAAGATACTCCCCATCTCACAAATGTTTCGGCCCTTTTGACTTCCTGACACTCTGAAGTAGCGGGACCATACCAGGGTCATGACTTCCAGGTGTTCTTCTGTTGATTTTTTTTTCCTCCCCCGAGAGGATTCGAACCTGCAACCTCCAGTTTGTTCTGCCTGCTGTATATTCTCTCGGCTGTCGCAAAGCCATACCTAAAGTTGCAGTTTTACTATTTTTAAACACCTTGTGCAAAATTCTACGGTTCACTCCATCTTGTCCCTGAACACATGCTGAGCTTTTCCCGTGGTCCTTGCCAGATCCTTCAGGGTACGTGATTGCGTTCATCCTCGTATACCGAGCAAGTTGAGTAGATCGTAGGCTGAATTAGGTGCTCAGTACTCAGTGGCCGTATATATACAATGATCCATATGTTAATTAACGCACAGCGTTAACTACAGTGAGCACTACTAATGTTTTGGGAATTTCCTGTGGTTACCGCATGGCTTTAAGATTATGCACACGGCCATAGATCTTCTGGCCATACTCCCACAGCCATTACTACATTATGAGAAGCAATGACTATGAAATGCCTTTAGAAGGAAACGTGTAGCCTTTAGGTTGAGCGAGAGTTAACGTCATCCTGGGTCTCCTATCGAGAGTCTTACTACAGATTCACTTATACTTCTCTGACAAGATAACGACCAGAGTGACGTCATCAGTTTGCTTCCTGTTTAAAGCCTACTTACCCCTGTGACAAAATAGCGAATACACAAGCTCCAACTTTTGTGGCTATTGTGCTACGAACGATCATAATGATACAACGAGCCAATGCAAGTGAGGTGTGGGGACGGGAAAGAGACTAGGG
Source organism: Ellobium chinense (assembly GCA_033807755.1). NCBI lineage: Eukaryota > Metazoa > Mollusca > Gastropoda > Ellobiida > Ellobiidae > Ellobium > Ellobium chinense. The sequence continues at coordinate 357,773 of JAWQUT010000457.1, forward strand.
GCTCATTATTCTAACCCCAACTGTTGCCCCGCCTGTTGAGCCGCCTCTGCTCCAAGGGATCTACTTAAATACATACTGTATTGCTATAATAAAATTCCTGCGGGTGTGAGTCATAATATAAAATAAAGCTGGATTTGAAGGGTATCTCAAGATAAAGGCCGGGCAAGCAAAGAAAGGATTAGGCGGGGACAGGGGTCCACAGGGGTATACAAGATAAGTATAGATATAAAGAGTACGGACCACGAGAGGACTCCAGGACGGGGGGAAGCCAAAGAAGGGCGTCAAATGTTAACCGTAAGCTAACATTACGTTAAAAGACAGATATACACATGGCTTGCCTTTGTTAAAAGTCTGGTAGTCGCTCTTAAGATATAAAGGGACGTAAGAACAAATAGGTGTAACGAGGCATGTGTGGAAGGATTATGATATGAAGCCTTGTCAACGTTTGAAGTAATATGACTATTGTTATCGCTCACACGTTATGGCGATATGAGACAGGGGTGAACTTTGCATTTCTTCTTACTTGGGTGTCATATTAATTTGAAAAAAAATATAACATATCATAACACTTCAAAAATACACAGTGGTCAGTACGGGGTAGGTCCTACTAATTATTATAGAAAACCAACTTTGTCATTACATTATGAACTATATGAGCCAATTGTTTTTTTGGCAAAGCCTTAACTGGGAATGAATGAAAGACGGCGAGGTGAGTGGTTGTAGTGACAGTGTAGAGGGCAGTGATTTATGGCACATGTGGTGGTGGTGATAGGGGTGGTGGTGGTGGTGGTGGTGGTCGTCGTCGTCGTGGTGATGGGAGTGGTAGTGATGATGGTGGTGGTAGCGGAGGTGACAAAGGTGGCGCTGCTGATGGTGGTGGTGATGGTGGTTATGATGATGATGGTAGTGGTAGTGGTGGTAGGGTAAGCTTAAACAAAGGCCAGCTGCCAACACAACAATTCTATTTAAAACAAAGGAGAATTCACCATCCAGTTATTCCTTCCACACTGATTACCTGATTAAATACAGTGGAACCTAGATATAAAGTATAAAGTACTTATGTAATAACTATACCTTTTTATTAAATATGGATATATTAGGGTAAGATACACGGGAAGAATGCATATAAAGTAAAATCCAGTCGCTAAAATGCCGATTTTTTTTTTTAGCATAATCCAGTATTTTTGAGAAATGGCATTAGTCTAGTCTAGACATACATAATAGAAAAACAGAATTCATCTCTCCCCCACCCTTCCCACCCCCACCCAACCCAAATTCATGCTCCGCAAATGTTGGCCTATCTAATCTGACTCCGCCTTTGTAGGCAGTTGGATTAATCTTTGTACATACAAGTAGTGACGTCATTGTGATCCCGTGCAGGGTTGCCAGTCGTAAAAATTTTCCCCTACGAGAGGGTAAAATGGCGTAACGAAAACTCATTTTCCCTTTGTGGGGGAGGGAGGGGGCAGGGGTGTAGGGGGATTGCTTTTCGTATTTTTTTGGGAAAAAGCGTGAAATGCAGAGTAGGATGGATAAAATGCCTGGATTTCTAGTTTGTAACAGTAAATAACATATTTTTTCCCCACTAAATTTGCGTCAGCATTGTACGTAGGGAAATACTGGGAAGAAGGTCACTGTAGATGTAAGGGTAAAAAAGCACATGACCAAAGTGGCATGTAAAGCATTATTGTGGACATCAAGACATACAAAGCAGACTCGTGATTTGTAGGCTCAGTAGTTTTAGATGTTTTCGGATGGAGGCTCTCGTGGCGAGGGTGAAGGCAGTAGCTGGAGCGATGATGATGGTGATGATGGTGATGATGGTGGTGTTAATGTTTTTGCAGTCGAAGAATAATTTTTTGGGTGATGGTGTTTGTGAAAGAGGGTGATGGCAATGGTTGCGATTGATACTAATGCGTGTTGTGTCAAGCTGATGATGGTTGGCCATTGGAATGACAGTGGTAGTGGTTGTAACGATGGTGGTGGTGGAGATTGTGGTGCCCATGGTTGCCACGCTGGTAAAGTTGATGGTGGTGGCAGTGGCGATGCTATTTGTGGTTGTGGTAGTTGTGGCGGTGATGGTAGAGATGACGGCGATGGTGGTGATGATGATTGAGGTGGTGGAAGCAGTGGTGGTGGTGATGATAATGGTGAAGCTGATGGTGGTGATGATGCTGGTGATGGTGGTGATATGGGAATGGTGGTAACGTTATTATTAGAATCTGACCGCCGGAATGACGGTGTAGCGAAAGTTATTTATTGGTGTTTCAATACGTAAAATGCCGTCGTGAGGAAAATCCCAGCCCTTTTCTCTTCAGTCTACCCTGAACTTTTCAAGATCACGGGAATGAAAGAAGAGAGGAGAACAGGATGGACAGATGGAACAGACAGAAAGGAGAAAGAGAGAAGGATGTGATCGTGTAAGGTAAAGGACGGAGACATGAGCGAAACGGCGGTCACGGGAACAGCGGAAAGAACTCTGCTGGACATCACATGTGTTGAAGACAGTAGTGGTTGTCTCCCTTCTACAGCCAAAAAATTTCTGGCCTGGCTTTCTCGTATTTAGTCTCGTTCGCTTCTCTCTCTCTCTCTCTCTCTCTCTCTCTCTCTCTCTCTCCCTCTCTCTCTCTCCGACCAATACCGCTCCACTGTTCCCTAATGATGGTGGCATTATATAAAATTTATGAAACTCTGGAGATATCTAATTCAAGAGGAAGTTAAATTATGTGAGAAATCTCAAAAACTACGAAAAACGGACCTAAACAATAGAATACTAAGCTTGTCTTGCTCCTGAATGTATTTATAACCCTTGGTATCACCCCGACTACTCATTCTTCACCCGCTTCTTTTCTCAAACCGTTCTTCCTCCTTTATAGGAAAAAAATTCCATAATGTACAAGCGGGTTGAAGCGTACCCATTTTCTGTACTATTTCCCCTAACATTGGCGAGACATCAAACAGTTTTCAGAACAATCTTCTGCCTTTAAAGGCAATCACTTAGAAACTTGGACTCCTGTGACTTCTGAATTTTATATCCATTTTTTTTCCATTATTATCAACAGCAACTACGAGTAATTCTCACAAAGATGCTCTGAAAAAGCTACAGTAAAACCTCGATAATAAGAGTGCCTTTTATTGAGGTGTCCTTTAGCAGCATGCATAATTCATGCGTTAGTTAATGTTTTGCGTTAACAGCAGTAAACACTACTAATGTTTTAGAAGTTTCCCGTGGTTACAGCAGTGCGTTAACTAACGTAAGATTTATGCATACGAACACTTATCATAAAAGTTCAAACCATACAATAATTTGAATCTGTGTATATGAATCTAGACTTAATAACAATGTTAAAACATAACTTAAGTTCTTCTTATCGTGGTTGCATTGTAATTATGTAGATGAAATTTGGTTAGAACGAATCCATATTAGGAATGAGATTAAAATATTACTGAGGTACTTATTATCGAAGTTACTCTGCTACTGTAAAGATAAACTTTTGTGGTAACGAAGTCCACATTTTCGGAATATCAAAACCTTTCAATAACGCAGTAAACTACACGCTCTTTATCGATTCTTCTTAACGGTGCTGCAGCTGCAGTCTGGCACCGACAGAGCTCGACCGTGCATGACCGTGAGCCAACAACAAAGTCCTCCGGCGTTAATTAAGCAGTGGACAAAGGAAATCACGTGACGACAATGAATCACAGGCCAAGCATTCGACCCGCTGTTTTCTGATTTTAGAGAAAACCTCAGAAACACCGGGCAAGATTGTGCGTGACAGAGATACGGGTCTGACAGACTCCGGCCTTGGACTTGACAGGTCACCTGATACACACGGCAAGAACAGACGGATGATAAGTTTTAATACAGCACGTGTTGGAGCTGGGGGCGTAGAAAGCCAGCATCGTGGCAGGAACCCGACCATTCTTGCCTACAAATACATAGGCGTAACTGTCCTTCCCTCTCTCGCATCCACTTTCTTCCTAAAATCAGGAAAAAAATTCTTAAGTTTCCTGAATCCTGCCTACATGCATTCGCACAATTATCGCCCGTCAATATTTTTAGCCACGGATGATAAATAATAACAGAAGGCGGGTAAGGGGAGGGTGAGAGCGGACAGCTATAATATATTAAGTTAAAAAAGTTTAACAAATTTATTTATTTCAAACCCTGACCACAACTATGGTACGCGTGAGAACAACAGAAAAACAAATCAAAATCTTAACCTGAGTTCACTTCATATCTTAATCTGAGTTCAAAATGTAGCCTACTAACAAATTATGAAGAGAATTCTAGCTATGCCACTTTCCAAAATGTTTTCTTCATTTTCATCAAAGCTCAGAGATACAGGTCTGAGTTTGTGTACGGCTGAGATACAAACAAATGCATTCAGAAATACCACACATAAATAAACCGCACTGTCAAGTCGAATACATGCTATCTCTGTCACGGTTGTTTGTACGCCTAAACAATGTCAGAGAGATAATATAATATGCATTCACGTAATCTTGCTGTAAACACCCTCTTTTGATGCCACAGTGAGATGCCAATACCCAGACAACATGAGATGATAAGCCACATCAGTGAATCACTCTGCCATCGCTGGCCTATCAACACATACTACATCTACACGTCACACCTATTGTCAGCGCGTAACTGCGCCCTGTGGTGCAGCATACAGGTATAAATAGAGCTGGTAAGGTTACGTGAGGGTGTGCATTGAGAGTATTGAAGACGGTAGAGAGCTGCACACTTAACAATGGTGATACCCCGAGGCTAGACACGCAGATAGGAGGCAGACGGGGCTAAATAGGGGCACGCAAGGGAAGACAATATTTTATTTTAGGGGGGAGGTGGGGTCACAGTGCCCCCTTCTTTTGATCACTTTATGTTGCACTATCTCAAGGACACAAAAAAACAACTGAGAGTCCTGTCGTGCTTTGAGAGAAGAGAAAACAGTAATAGTCATGCAGTTTATAAATTTCGCGTCCAGGCTAAAGCGGCTTCGCAGTTATGACCCCAGCAGGTCATGTATATCAATACATGTACAGGACCTCACTGCATTTATTTTTCAGAAGACAAGACTTAATAAAGGCTCTCTTTGCACAAAACGGAAGCATTTCCGCTTCTAGAATTGACTCTGTATTAAGAACAAATGCTGCCAGGGAAAATATTTTTCCACAATATTACATTCAGCTTCACTCAGTCACAACTTAAGCTCTCGGGAAAATGGAACAAGGTGCGAATGAAGAAAGCTGAGATTTTCTAGTGACTTTATATTTATATACAGAAATACAGCATTTTGTAATATATTGCATTTAAGCGGAAGCTGTAATTATCCAGAGTGCAACCAACCGGAATCAATAATATATTATTATCAATAGCCTACCTTTACAGCCTTTAACATCACAGCTTCATCCATCCACACACAACAACACACTGGAAAAAAATCAAAACCTTTCACCTCATCAACTCCAACAAACACCGGCGCAGCGACCTGCATGTGCAGCTCTGGAAGCAAACAGCCTGAATCTGAGCAAGTCTCTCTAATCCCAGAGACAAAGACGCAGAGCAGAGACACCACCAATCATGTTCCGACTGAATCCCAGAACAGATTTCGCTTTTAAAAAAAAAAATTGGCAGTGACGCAGTGACTAATGCCCATTGTTCTCTCGATGTCTGCGTGTTGCCTCTATCAGGCCTTCGCGTCCTTTCCCCTGCTGCCCTCCCCCTCCCTCTTTTCTTTCACTTTACTACCCCCTCTCTATCTTCACTTTCCACCCCTCTCACCCTGTCCTCCCCCCTTCTCCCCTCCACACACACACACACACACACACACCAGCCGTCCGCTATTCGGTCATGATCAAGCCAAGGCCCATAATCTTAATAACGACATGATGCTAATCGGAACTTATTACTTTACAATGCGTCAAGCCTGTCCTTATCAGAAACTGAAAAAAAAAAGGATGTGTGGACCGGCAAGGGGGAAGGGAGGGGGGGGGGAGACCATGCCAGCCATAATCTCTATAGGACGTGCCGTATGCACACAGCCCCTCCCTCCCCTCTCTCTTCCACCTCTGACTCTTTATGACTTTAATTATTCAACCATAATTAATCGAACCGAAGCCTATCACTAAAAAGTCTTGCTCCCTCCTCCCCCACCCCACCTCTTTCCTTCTGTGTCGAAGCAAGTGATCTGCACAATGACGTGGTTGCTAGTATCGCACATAGATCTATAAATAGAGTGGTCATTCTATTTATAGATCCATGGCGTCGCTTACAACCCACTCACCCCCCCCCTCCCCCCCCTCCCTTCTAATCTCACAATAATTCAGACATGCCTACAAGACAAAGGCGATTCCACTACACGGTCATGCATCGTCGCCTCGATGCGACAGCCTGCGCTCTATCTAGCACCCGACCCAACACCCCACCTCGTTCCGCTCACAATGAGGACAATGCACGCGCATAACCCTACAACGCCCCGCCTCAGTGCCTCTGTGTTCTTGCTCACCCGTGTCCATTCACACACCGCCAGGCCAGCAACCAATCTACTCCACTTCCCTCCCCACCGCCTCCCCCTAAAACCACAGCAGTCACCCTGTCCTCTCATAATTATATCAACCGGAACCCTGAAACCCTTCCCCCCTCCCTCTCCTCTTTCCATTTACTAATAATAGCCTCACAACCCGCCTGAGTGCNCATCACAAGCACACCACACTCCTCCCCCCCCCCCCCCCCCCCCCCCCCCNCCCGCCTCCCCCTAAAACCACAGCTATCACCCTCCTTCAAACCATCCTGAACCCTGAAACCCCCCTCGTTTACTAAAAATAGCCTCCTCCATCCCAGCATCCCCCGAGGGTCCCTTTGTCTCAGTTTCAAATGAAATTTAATCTTGTTTGTCTTGTTTTCAAAACTGAAACCAGGAGAGGGGAAATGGGTTTCCACGATAGGGGCTGGGTGACCTCAGTTCCATAGCTCTTTAGTCCAATGCTGCTTGCAGGGTTATTGGCAGAAATGAGATCATATGAACGCAGTTCGTGAACTTAAGTTCATTTCTCGTGAACTTAAGTTCAGTTCACGTGAACTTATACTCTCAGCTAAGTAGCAATTTTGGAATTTTGGACGAATTGATCTGGATTTGATCTGTAGACGTCTAGTTATTTTGGATGCTTGATCTGAACTTTACTCTTCTATCTAAATTTCAGTTCAGTTTACATCTAGACCTACCTCGAAAATCAGAACCTTCTGACGATTTCAAAAAAAATCAAGAACTGATCTCATCTGAAAATTCTCTCACTCCTCATGGAACTGAGCTAAACTTGATCTGGGGCTTTTTCCCCAATAGTGAACTGAACTTGATCTGAACTGACTTTTTTTTTGGATGAACTTGCCCAACTCTGGCTGTTTTGCATTTACCCAACTTCCTCAGGCTAAATGCCAGTGCTAATTAACACTGGTGACGGTGAAGTTAGCCAGCTGATCAAGGAAAAAAAAACAGCAACAACAAAAGAAAAAAACCAATAAAAATTTTAGATAATTGATAATTTTTTTATCCTTATGGGTGTAAAATACATCCGCACACCAAGGACTGGCTAGTGTCTACAGCGGGAAGAGGCAATGGGTCAACGCAGGCTCCGTGTAAAAATAGGAAAATAATTTAGTGTGTGACAGCCTCAAGCCAGCTGTCGAGTTAAAACGTAGATAAACAAAGTAAACAAATTTATCTGTTAATGAAATACATGCATGTGAAACAACAGAATCGTATTTTATCTGCAGGCGACGTCATCTATCATTTCCATTGTTTACCTCCGTCATTTTTTTTTCCCGAGGTCTGCTTCCCCCATTCCTCTCATTATAGACAGTCTCTGTGCCAGTGTGTTTGCCACTCCAATCATGTGCTTTTCCCCTATTTTGAAAGTGATTTTTTTCCCCCACCTGCTCATGATGTTGAAACAAATTAAGATCTAGTGAATAAAAAAACAACAACCTCATAATATTAAAACGGAGAAAATCAGGGCATTCTACCCACGCTACCCTATTTTTCAAGATTTTTTCCAAAAAATGTAAACAATTTTCTTCTACATAGGGGGGAAAATCCTTACGAGTGGCATCGCTGCTCTGCGCTCTTTTTTATGGTGCCCGTGTCGTCATGCGCACTAACAATCACACAAGACTACTCTCATTCTTCCATCACCTCAGTAAAGCAAGTCTAAATAGACCTCTATGT
>JAWQUT010000457.1:373412-392317 GCA_033807755.1 Ellobium chinense
GGGGGGGGGGGAGACAAGGGAGGTAGGGGCGGAGGTGCTCTGTGTTAGACGCTAAGTGAAGAGCACAGCGGATTGAAAGACGTTAACTGACGTGGAGCGAGTGGCCACAGGGGGTCAATAGCCCCGGATGTTTGGGCCAAAGATCAATGCGGCGAAGGAGCGATGAGGGAGCGACGAGGGAGCGGCGAGGGGCGAAAATAGGGGGTGAGGCCGAGGAACAAATTGGCCTGTAAATGTAAAGAGACGTAATTGGTACCATGGTGCCGCGCCGGTCACTTCCATCCAGCGGACGTCAACACTGGCACCTCCTGGCCAGCCTGGAGGCTGTCTGGCATCGAGGATGTTATCCTGCTTTCAGGAATGGTCAGCAGGCATTGTGATTGGTGGGGTCCGACATCTCTATTATGCGGGTTTTGCGCAATGGTTTTTTTTTTTATTATAGATGAAAACCCTCTATATGTTCGGTTGATGTTGATATATAATTATCATACAGACATAAAGCGTGGGTGACAAACAAATCCATGAATAGAAGGGCCACAAAATGGATATAATAGGCTAGGCCTGTTCAATGTTGCAATTAGGTTATTGTAATTAAGCTGGAATATGGGAAAAGAAAACGATAGGCGAGCCAGTAACCAGTGAGTAGATGGACCAATTAATCAAGATAGTTAATCTATTCATTCGGCTTGTTTCGGATTCAAATTCAAATTATTCATCTGCACTTTAAATTGAATCTACCAGCAAGTTCAGGAGATGCTGCAAACTAATAAAAAAAAAAGCCTCGATCATTGCTATAGTACTTGTGAGTGATTGTAAAAAACGAAAGACTAGTTTGTTGGTTCGAAAAGGTATATAAAAACAAGTGTGGGACAAGCAATTTATTTTCGAACCACGCTGCTTCGCCAACATCTACTGTAGCTTTATCATTGACCAAAATTATTCTGGGCTAATCCAACTACGCTTGTATTTCCAACTTAACAGAATGATACTCATGTATGCATAATTACATAAAGAATAGCCCGGCTCAGCATCGTTGCCAGCGTTCGTGGGTATCATGTTGAACGTATTCGTCACCTCCATTACACGCCACTTGTTCGCGCTTGGCCTCGGCGAGACCTCGGGTTTTGGACAAGTACAAGGAGATTAGCTCGAGCAACTACATTACTCATGATCGTATAATAATTCTACACTCGCTGAGGTGTCGGCCACCCTTGTAGATCCATCATGGCGGCGAAAGGAGGAATTCCAGGAAATGATGATATTACGGTTGATAGGTAATGAAGAAAAAACAACATGGCTGACGGAACGTAGGAGTGCAGGAACCTGGGATGGCATAGAGGATGGGAAGGGACATCATGGCCAATAATTTTAGCTACTGAAGTTATGACGCTACTTTTCATAGTAAGATGTTATAGAATGACGACGTTCAGGGTTATATTTTGGCTTATTCTTCCACAGATGCACACAAGATTACTTTGACCAAAGTGCGGAGTGCTACTTCAAAATAATAATGATAATAATAAGACGAATAATAAAAATATTAATAAAAGAAAAAACTGCACCAGTTCTAGTCACAATCTAGTTTCCAGAAATGAATTTCCTGAACTAATGTACCTGACTTGCCATCTTTCGCAGACTGTGATAACAGAACTGTTCTTGGGACCAAGTACTTAAAACTGCATTATAATGTGGACCGCGTCAGTTATTCCTGAAGAAAATAAGTAGCAGTGATGAGGCTGAAAGAGTGGACAGAGCACACCAGGCGCGCACAATTAAGATGCGATTTGGTGGAGTCAACCACGCTTCCAGTGGCACAAACAAGCTCAATGTTTGTCTCGAGGTTGGGTACATTCTTAACGCCAAAGATATTGAGAAAATCTACTGTATACTTTCGCAGTCAACTACTCTTTTCTTCCTAAACAATCTAGACTTATTCTTCCATATTAATATACAGTATTCTTCTACACAAATTCATTCAATTCGCATAGATCTACTGTATTCATCGGCAGAAAAGTACATATACTTTAATCTTCTCCATGGATTTATATAAACCTACAAAACTATTCTATTCTATTCTCTCCTCTCCATCCTTCCTCCCTCTCTTTTCTGCCTCTTCCACCTCCGACGATTCTACGATATTTTTTTTAGCGCGAATGCTTTGACACAGCAATTATCTAGGATGGAAATCACAAACGCGAAGGCTTGATTTGAGATTTTAAAAAGCAAAGATGCAAAAATATGGTCAATCTCTTTCTCATCCTCGTTGAATTTTATGGGTTGCCTTTGAAAATTAAGAAAAAAAATGCAAATAAACAAACAACAAAAAATTAATCTTCAAGGCCTTGCATTCGCAAGTTCTGGTGAAATCCATGGGGCCATAACTCTAGAAAAACCAGGCGATGAAGATGGAGGAGCAAATCGATAGCCCGGGCTGGTAAAGCTCTTCATTGTTTGACAGACCCGAGTTGGGTATGATTCCACAATCAACGCGGCTTGGCCTGTCTGCAGATAACGATATTTACCTCCCCTTTACAGCTCGAGATTGTATATGAAGCTTGCACTTCACTCCCCTTGGATGTCGACGAATGCTTGTTCAGTTCCTTCAGCACCACCACTTTCACTCATGACATTACCTAAACCTTTAAGGTTAAAGGCTCATATCCTCTGTTCTTAAGATTTCAAAAATGTACAGGATGAAACGCCAACAAAAGAAGGCGGTTTTAAAAAAGAATAATTAAAAAAAAAAAAAAAGCAGTCTTCAGAAATCGAGATTTTCTTGACTCATATCACTATGACCATCATTTTCGTGGTACGAATGAAAGACTCTGCTAGGTCTATAGCTGAGACTCGAGCTGATTTTGAACTGAATCTGTCTTTTTATGCTTAGAAAGGATCTTCATAAGCATGAGGCAGCTAGCGACTATGACATACCACCAAATACGCACCTATTTTTCAGATCAACAAGATCAGGCAGCACCTTTGCTTCTTCTCCAACGTCTTGGTCAGTTCTGGTCTATCATTCTATGGAAGCACTGATTGATGTTATCTTTCCTGAGATATTTGAATGTCCACATTCCCAAAATGCAAAGACACATTGTCACTGTACCATCACATAGTACATCATGGCGCACTGTCACAGTACAGAAGGTACATCAAAACAGTGACATGTCTAGTGTATCTCTTACTTTATAGATGTATTGATTAACCTTTGCGAGAACTTTTTGTTCATTTCAGGATGAAACAAATGTCTCCTACTTCTACACATTGATATCTATCATGCATATATAGGGCTTTTTCTCGTAACGCTGCATGGTTCTTCCTTTTCCGGCGGCCATGTCTATGAACTCTCACCCTGTCAGCATGCGTGACTGTTTGTCATGCGCACTCTAAACAGCTTTCCGGCCAGCGGCTCGGCATTGCGTCGTCCATCTTCTATGTCCACGGACAGCCGTCGTTTCTTGCACTCCATTAGACATGATCTGGCCAAGATGGCCTATGAAATGCCTCCACGTCAAGCATCTAAACACGCAAGCGTATCATTGTCAGAATGTGTGGATGGGGCTGGACGGGGGTTGGGCTAGAAAGGGGCAGAGGAGGGAAAGAAAAAGGAAATGGTAGTAGGGGATTTTATTAATGTTATGAGAGCGTTGCTGGATATTTTTGTTTAAATGTAAGATTTTACTTGAAGAGTGATTAGAAATTGTACTTTCAACCAATACTTTGTTTATGGTTTCCACGTGCAAGGGAAATGTGGAAAACATTGCGAAATAAGCTAGCAAAAAACTATTGAAAAGGATGCTCACATCAGAAACGATGACTCTTGTTTTGTTGGGAGCTTCTATTGTGAGTTTTATAGCCAATTGACACTTTTGTTTTAAAATCTTTGTTGTTGTCTTTCTCAGTTTGTGCGTTTTCATCGTCAACTGAAAATTGCTTAAAGAAGTTCTACCTTAAGATTTTGTGAACCAGCCAGAGCCTTGGCTCCAATTTAATCGCGACCCAACAGTACCAGGAAACTTTTCATGAAATCTCGCCATTTTCTCAGAAATACTGAATAGCTATAAACGGTCTTCTCCTAAAAACAGCAAAAGGGCGGGGAGGAGGTGGCAGTGAGCGGAAGACAGCCATGCCAGAGAGCTTTGCTGATGCCAGGGCAGGGATTAGGTGAGCTTGCAGCAGGGATTTTCTGGGCTTCCATCGAATCGCTGATGACAGAGATTCATACCCTGGGCGAGGAACATCTTCCCAGCGGCGTCTTTGGCCGCGGAGTTTATCAGGGTGTCATCAGAATACGCTTTTCGCGTAAACACTTAGAGTAAGTGTCATCTATTATCTATGCTCCTCACTTTATCGTTGTTTTTAACTCAGTGGGGTGTAATAGTAGAGGGAGGGATGTATTCTCCCTTCTCCTTCAAGAGCAAAAAAGTCTTCCCCCTCCCCATCCCCCTCCCTTTTCCATGTGGGATATCTCACTACTATACATGTCAACCTGTGAGAGCTCCCCTCTCCCGCTTGGGGAAAAGGGGACGGGGGAAACTCAACAACCTTATCTCCCCCACCATGACTTCAGCTCTCTGAAGCTCCATTGTGCCACGTAACACGGGCTTTCCATTTCCCAGTGACGCCTTGGTCATATAATACATATCAACTTGTCATCCGCAATACACTTTAAGCGTCACATTTACTCATCACAATTTATTGCTGCTTTCTTCCGAGGTGCTCACTCTGACATGCATGACAGACGCATAAACATGGCACTTAGCAGTATTGAAGATTCCGCTAAGTTGCAAATTCGTGAAATGCAAAGAGACGATTGCAGTTTAACGGAAGATGCGATAAAGCGACGGGAGCTGTTTGCGACTTGTGCATACACCAAGTTTTGTTTTTTATATCTGAAAGAAATATTGCGATTAATTAGAATGAACTCAGCATTTGAACACAGAGAGAGAGAGAGAGAGAAAGAGAGAGAGAGAAAGTGGGAGACAGACAAATAGAAAAACTGACAGACAGACAGACAAACTGACAGGCAAACTGACTGACTGACTGACTGGTTGACTGACTGAATAATTGACCCATTGAGTGACTGACAGACTGACTGACTGTCTGATTAAGTCACAACGTTCGTTTACCAATAACTCCAACCTTACCGAGTCATTCATCCATCCTTTCAAACTTCATTCTCAAGCCACGGGCAAAACAAGATTGTTTGCCTTGACTGACTGATTTTTTTAAAAAAAGCAGTTTCACTCCGAGGGCCGAGGTCTATGTGTCCTGCGTTTCTCTCCAAACATGAAACAAACACACACATAAACCGGAGTGGGACGGAAAACATACTTCGCAAATTCCAAAAGGTGTTTCATCACTGTCCAAGTCCTAGATCTAATTACTCACACCTTGACGGCACAGATAGTGCTCACTCCATCCTCAACATGCACGCGCATCTGTAGGAATTAAGCCTCCAGTCAGAGTCGCTGAGATTGCTCCTATCACACCATCGTAAGATTACACAGACGCTAATTTATTTTGTCGAGTCTAGAACATGATAACTAGGGCCAGGCTGGGGAATAAGTGAGTGTCCTTCCTGCACGTGTTTTGGGCTCAATTTTTGTTTTTCTTTGCGTTTTTTATCATGGAATGTTTCTTTTTGAAAATTAATTTATGTCGTAAATTACGCTCTATACACAAGCGCTCACACTGTACTTCAACTCATAAAGAGTCTAGGCAATGAAGCTGTGTTGTAAAAAGTTGTTATTGTACTTCTGCTTTGGATGTAGTTGGTGGTGCTCATATTTTGTACTAACGATACCTGAGCTGAATGCAGTTATTATTGTTGATACTATGATCTCCTATTCTATCACCTATGTCTGCATGGCATCTGAAGTAGATATTGCACAGTGAAGCTGAGAGAGTGAACTTCAAAACACAAATAACTGTACTCTAGAACTGTGCCAGGGCTGTCTTAATTATATGCGATAAAACGGACAGATTGATTAGTCTACATACGAAAATGGAAACAAATATTCGCACGTGAAAATTGGCGGCTCAACGAAAATCGATAGCCCTGAAGATTCTGTCCAGTGCCTTCAGTATGTGTGGGACGAAAACCACGTCACTTCCGGGAATTTAATCATGGAATAAAACAAACTTGCCAGATTGGCACTGACAAGCCAAATGATGATGACTTCTCAAACAAAAACAATAGGCGGGACTAATTAGTTGAACTGCTGGCTTACACAATGCTTGAAATGCTTAGCGAAAAAGAAAAAACCAATTTCCTGTTTACCTTGAAAAGGAACTTGTATGTTGGAGTATCCTTTAACAAACGGTCAGTTCAAAATTGCTCTACTTTAGGCCTGTTTATTGAAGAGTTGGGCAAGTTCGGGCCAAAAGTCAGTTCAGTTCAAGTTTGGATCATAAAGTGCAAAAAAGCGGCAAGATCAAGTTTAGATCAATCCCATGAAAATTGAATAGTTTTCAGATCGGCTCAGCTCCTATCAGTGTTGAAATGACATGCTGATTTTTGAGCGGATGTAAATTTAGGTGGAAAATTATAGTCCAGATCCCAATCAGTTCGTCCAAAATCCTTAGGCCTATCAAGCTTGGATCAAGTTCACGTAAACTGAACTTAATTTCACGAACTGCGTTCATATGATCTGCCCAGCGTTGTTTATTGGTATAGCAACTTCGCAACTTCGAACCTTGGGCACGAGAAAATAAATCGCGGCATTCTCGTTCTAATGCCCTGTTTTCTATAATCTATTTCTACTCACACACTCGAACGACTCACAGAACTGAGATTTTAGGTCTTGCCTTTGAAATTGGGGTGTTGCTGTATATCATTTAAATTCTGCATTGCAAACTTATGTCATAGCAAACGAAAAACAAAAAGGAAGACAGAAAAGAAAGAAAGAAGAAAGAAAGCAAGAAAGAAAGAAAGAGAGAAACATACAAACAAACAAAGAAAAGAACGAATACCAAACTCAACAATGTTCTTCGATCAAAGAGACACAAGTAGGTCAGTGGATGAAGTGCTGTACTGTAGGGAAATTTTCGCTTTGCTACATGATTGATTACAATACTACACTGTAATACAATATCCACGTGGATAAATGTACAAACTACAGGGCATCAGTACTGGATACAACCCCGAGGTCACGCCCCCTTTTTCTATGACAAATCCATACTGTGTAATTATGAGCTCGTCCCGTCTTCTCATCCAACTCGCTGCCACCAAAAAAAAAAAAACCTATCTGCCGAAACGGAAGAATCTATTCCTCGGGCGGTAAAAATCTATTTCCACCGCCGCTGTCATTGTTCACCCGTGGCCCCGACCTGCGATCAATATTGGTCCTATCTTTGTTTGGGCACATTCGGCAAGCATTGGCTACTGGGTCCTGGCCAAACCCCGCTCTTGGTGTTCCCATCAAAATGGCGGCCGCTGAGATCGGCCTATCAGCGCTGATTCATTACATGATTGGACCGCTCTACTGATGGCGAGAAAGAGGGAAAGGGAAAGAGAGGGGGAGAGTGAGCTATGAAAGAGAGAATGGGAGAAGAAAGAGAGAAAGAGAGAGAGAGGAAAGAGGAGGAAAATTAAACTTATAGCCAAAAAGAGGGAAAGGGTGATAGGGGAGGAAGAGGACTCAGAAGAAGGGGGGNGGGGGGGGGGGTGATAGAATAGACAAGGAAAACAGAGAAGGAACGAAAGAAAGGTGGGAAAAATATTAGATGGGGTAGCGAGAACTTCAACAATTTATGTAATCTGGTGCCTGACGTGCTCATAACGGTCATATAACAGCATAATCATCATCATCAGCAGCAGCAGCAGTAGTAGCAGCAGCAGCAGCAGCAACAACATTATTATCGCTTCCAAACTGTCACAACTGCAAAAAGTATACCAGCCACATAGCTTAGAAAATGCACTTCTATATTCGAATATGGAATTCAATTATTTAATAATAATTATTCCCCTCGAACTCCGCCCCGCCCCTCTCAAAGAAAATCAAAAAGGCAACTTCCTCTTTCGTAGTCTTGGCAAATCTGCTATTCTCAACCCCATCCCCATCTTTCCTTTTCCTCCTCTTTGTCATCAACATCATCATCATCATGTCTAGCAGATCACTCTATCAATAATTATTCCTCCCATGCCCATCTTTCGTTCAGAAAGCAGCCAGCCGAGCTCTCCTGTGACTAAAGTTAGATAGCGTCATTCTTGTCATTGATTATGAAAATGTCGCGCGGACTCGGAGAGAAGACCGCTTGCCGACCGCGCGTGAGGAAGCTCAGGGAATCAAGCGCCTCTCACAATGAGAAGGCGACGAGGGGGGAAATTGTCGGACTTGCCAAAGCACAGGGTGACGGCACCCGGCCGGACGCATGGCCTTACAATTAGATTAGCGATAATGTATTTTTCTCGAAGCATTCTTCCGCTATCGCGTTAAGTTACGGGAAAATATGGCGCGGTTTCTCCAAGTCTGTACCGGTTTAACTTGTATAAACAAGGGGAGTGAATCTAAGTACAGTTACCACACCGACCTTTAGGACGGGGAGTGAACATTTTCACTGACCGTGGTCATCTCGCAGAAATGGGATATAACGGTCAAGATCAAATTAGGGCATCAGTGATCTCTCAGCGAGTCTCTCTCACATCATTTTCCATTACTTTATGTGATATGTCTCTCTTTCCTTCTGTCTTGTCCCAGCTCTATTTGTATCTTTTATCGGTTTTCTTTCTTTTCATGTTGCTCTTCATTTCTCTCTTTCATTCTTTCAGCCCTTGTCCTTCTTTTCTTCCTTCCATTTTTCTTTCTTTCCCTGTGCAATCATCTTTGAACCTTCTTTCATTCTCATTTTACCGAGATCTTTTCATCCCCTAAAAGAGTCTGGTAAAGTGGGAAATTAACGTCAAAGTGGAAGTCCTGAGCAGGATATACGATTTTTATGAAACATTTATAAGATAAAATTCAAACTTCAATTCTGGGATGTCAGGCAATATTTCTCAAAAAAAAAAAATCTTGACAAGCAGCGATCCTCTAACTAGAACAGACGTTGTGTGAACCCAAAATGTGTGTTTTGTAGCTTCAAAGACCTGTCATCTCCTTACGACCTGCTCCTGTTTACATAACTTCCACAGTTTTTTGTAACACTCCAGACTCATCCAGCTCGCCACCCTCTGAATTTTGTCTCTATAAACAAACATCTAGCGCGGCATCGTGAAGTTTTCAACACCTACGAACAGCTATGTACTCAACTTCAAGCTAGAAAAAACCTTCTTCAGTTTGCAGCGTTGTCAGGACATTACTTCCGCGGTCGGTGTGTGGTTTATAAATAGAGAAAACTTGAAAACTTCATTCTAACAGTTATTTGAGACTGTGCTTAATGAAATGAGAAGGGAAGTAAAGGCCAAAAAAAACAAAACCAACCCGCGCAGGCCACTTGAAATGGTTGCGATGAAGCCCCCGGACAACAAACGCATAAATATTTAACCGCGGGCAATCTGGCAGCATTTGGCTCCATCAGAGAAAAGGTCAGGGGTTGCAGACCTAGTTAACCTTTCGTTGAGTGGTATTGGACAAAAGAGGCAGCCAGATTTTTAACAGATTGGAGGATAAATCATGACCTGCGTTTGGCCATAAATCTCAGCAGGTTTTCTGAGGCTGACAGACAGACAGACAGACAGACAGACAGACAGACAGACAGACAGACAGACAGACAGGCTGGCTGACTGACTGACTGACTGACTGACTGATTGACTATAAAGAGACGAATAAGCTTACCAGCTGGGTGGAAGGACAAACAGACAGACGAACGGACTCTCCGACAGACGGACAGACAAATCGAGCCAAGGGCGTGATCTGTGACAAAGTGATGAGGACAGCCACCCATTAGCGCCACAGACATCTAGACAGGGCGGTTACAGGGGCGGTGACGGCGCGACACAATGAGAAGGTTGTCTGGGGCACGTGAGCACATTGTCCTCAGCCGCCATGTAGCCCTATGTACTATGTGTGTGAGCAGAAGGACAGAGGCGGATCAAAGGAGGGTCAGTGGACATGGTAAAGTGTGTAGTTTGGAAGGGGAAGAGTGATGGAATTAGAAAGCCCATTTTTTTTATTAGTGCTATGATTATAAGATAAAAGACACTTTGCTGAGTACTCATTATAAACGTTAGAGTTGTTGAGGGGATAGGGGGTACTCAAACAGAGAGTCTATATATCAATCAGTCACAGTTATCAGTGAGTAGTGGGACTCTGGAAGGCACAAATATTTCACTGGAGGAGAGACCTGGGGACACATTTAGTAGATGAATGACAGAGAGAGAGAGAGAGAGAGAGGAAAAGGGAAGGAGAGAGATGTATATTCAGAGTGTGTGTGTGAAAGAGAAACAGAGAGAAAAAGAGAGAGAGGGAGAGATGGAGAGAGCGAGAGCGAGAGAGAGAGAGAGAGAGCGAGAGAGAGAGTACATTTATGTTCGCAAAACATAACTGCTATGGCATGGGTAAATGCGTGTGAGTGTGTCAGACAGAGAGGGGGGAGGGGGGCAGAGAGTTAGGCTGCCTACATGTTCGTTTGCAAAGTATAATTGTTATGACGTGGGTGAGTGGTATGATGCGCGCTCAGTCACTCACCATCGAATGCTATGATGCACGTACGCAGGCTCTATGAGGGAACCAGAGCAAGACAAAGCTATGACGTTCTCCGGACTAAGAAGATCAATGACAAGCGATTTCCAGCCACCCGAGACAAGGAAAGCATTCACCATCGGCGTAGACTGAACGTTTTTCTGGGGAGAGCACGAGGCCTGACAAGACCTCTTCGTGTACCCCTTCGCTTTGCTGCACGATGCAAACATTTCTAGAGGTCAGAGACTTCAGGTCGAAGGATGGTAAGTATAATACCCTTGTAAAATTTGACAAAGAAGAGTTGCATTCAAAACTTTCGTTAGGTATCCAGATATGGCCGTTTTAGCTTA
Source organism: Ellobium chinense (assembly GCA_033807755.1). Classification (NCBI taxonomy): domain Eukaryota; kingdom Metazoa; phylum Mollusca; class Gastropoda; order Ellobiida; family Ellobiidae; genus Ellobium; species Ellobium chinense. Next base: position 384,385 of record JAWQUT010000457.1, read on the forward strand.
ACGTTTCCGTTATGGCTATTGACACGGTTGAGAGTAGTGCTGTTCAAAATCAGTAAGAACATTCAGCTGTCTGACTGCCTCTTGGTTTTAGTATATCTATAGTTTATCAATCCTCGGCGCTCACTTAATACACCCCCATCTTTATTTTACGAAACAAAGAGGTGTTGTAGGGCATGGAAACACACAAACCCTCCCCAGCCTCTTTCTGCTAAAACCGCGTCCCCCCCTCAGGCCACACCTATGTCACAGAGCCGTACAGTACCTGGGTAGCACACACTCGCAGCCAGGCGGCCGCACACACATACACAACCCGTAGATGGAAACAAGTTATGGAACCATCGATTTTAGAATTATAAACCCTTGCCTGTTTTTATATAGAGTGCGGTACTTAGACCTGGCTGCTGGGGGAATATCGATTCATCTTCCTACTGAAATCTCAATATTACACTTTAAGCCGTGACGCAGAGAATTTAAGAAAACAGAAAACGTGTATAGAAAGCTCCACCATTGGAGCATCGCAATGATAGAGAACTTAAAACAAACTCTCTTTTACTAAGAATAAAAATCAAGTGGGCGGATAATACGACTTAAATCTCTAATCAGTATTTTTTTTTTTAGATTCCCTTTTGCATCTTTTCTTTATTTGTTTGCTGGATTTTTCTTTTGTTTGGTCTTTTAATCTAAACGTGACGCCTTTTGGTTTTTCTTTTCTTTAACATTATTTTAGCCCAACTTGTCTACGGTCTCCAGTGTTTTACTGTTCAGCAGTGTCTATGCACCAGAATTCACAAACAAGAACTGAAAGATGCGCTCACGTTGATAAGTCGTATCAATCCTAGTAAAGTTAGTTAGCAAAAGAGTTCTTTCCAAATACAATCCACTCCCTGCAATTTCATGACTTGTGAAGATATCATTCTTATTTCGTCAACATAAGAAACATTATACTCATATTTCAATGCTGAGCACTTTATCGTACTTCTGTAAACATCAACAACAACAAAAAACGTTGTATGCGCTACTCACCAAACACATAAACGGAAGTGAGATACGCCCAAACGTATCTCATCACTCTCCCTGCATCTCAGATTGGGCGGGCTGGCACTTTTACTTGACAGCAAAATGTTCTTCTCATCCACAAGGATCAAGGCGAGCTTCCAACAGCTTTAAATAAATTGTTATATGACAAATGTCATAATATCATTTAGCATATCTCTCATAAGATAACCTGAATTCGCTCTGCATGTCTTTTTTACATGCAAGCTCAGCGCGTTGATACAGCTTGCTGATAAAAAAAAAAAACTGCCTAATTTTTCACCCTGACCGAGATACAGCTACCTGGCCTGGTTTCGAAATGCCTGCATAATTTTTTTTTTTTAACCACCAATAGATGAGAGTTTGATGTTCCAAGATATCGATCTAAAAATAAATAATTTCTTTTTCTGAACATCTAGATCTAGGTCTGCGTAAGTGAGATTATCTGTACAATTCTTGATGATTATCGTCATTTTCTGGAAGGTACGTGGTACAGTAAGGTATTACAAGACACACCCAACATTGGTACATAGCTAGTTTGCCTGCGGGTAAATCATAGATTTAATGACACTTATTTAATACTAATAAGTTTGGTTTGAAATAAGAATAAGGCTTGAGATAAGACAAAATTACAGTGTAATGTACGTAGTTGAAAAACACACTTCTGAAAAGAAGGAAACAAAATACCAGTTCTGAAAAGTAGGATGGAAACGATGGGTATAATATCGAACATGAGAATAATTATAATCTGATCTCTCGTTGTCAGCTGTTGGCGGACCCAGCTTAGGCCAAACTATAACAGCAGGCATAATTCATGTAATTAAGAATCTTCAGTGCCTATACCATTATTCATTTGAAGTTTCGGCTGCATCCTCATATGCTACAGAAAGCTAACTAAGGTTTAAGGCTGTATGAAGGGTGCATCGTATGCTTCCAGTGGATATTAATGAAGATTATGGTGTCTTGACCTCTCATTTCACATACTCGAAATCCTCACCTACTCACTACTATGATCCTGCAAAAGCATGAACAAAAGGAACAGGAAGAAATTAAGGAAGACGAAGAAGAAGAAGAAGAAGAGGAAGAGGAGGAGGAGGAGAAAGAAGAAGAAAGAGGAAGAAAAGGAGAAGAAGAGAAGAAGTGGAAGAAGAGGACGAAGAAGAAGAAGAGAAAAAGAAGACACATGCACCCAAGCTTTAAACATGGCCCTCATCGCAAGATACATGTTACTAAAATACAAAACTGGCTCCCCCTCTGAAAAAGGCTGAACACCCCTGATATACGCTATTAGAGATGTTCCGATTACAGCGGAAGTTCTTGTAAGCGTTTGTACAGAAAAAAAACAAAACCGTTTTATTGACTCAAAGAAAAATGTCACGCTAGAGGTTTGGAAGATCAGCACAGGATGTTATTAAAAGTCAAACAGGATCATATGAGATGTTTGTACTTTGAAGACAAGATGCTCTCACGTGATATCTGCAATTACGCGAACATAGAAAATGTGTCTTATAGACGAGATTATTGTGTCAGTACGTTATGACATTCTTGAGATGATAAGATCATAACATTCTGTGTCCAAATGCCAGATCATTTTTTTAAAAGTCTTACAAAATGTCGTAGTGTTCAAAATTAGTGGTAAATTTACAAGTCTTCAGATCATGTGTGTGTAGTGTTTCTGAAAAAGGTAGAGAGATATTGTGAAGAAGTGTTTTAATATAACTGCACTCAGCTACTACTGAAGTGCACATTAGCTGTAATCAGACTTACCAAATAAAGCACCAAATTAACAGAGGAACCCATTGTACTATTTCCAGCTATCATTCTTTCCCACGGAAGTTGATTCACAGCTCACGATACCTTTTTCGGCTGTCCTCAGTTTCGGACCAGATGGGTTATCTAAAGAGGTTTCTAAAAATACCCTCTTCACATGGCCAGATTACGCTGAAATTTAAACATAAAAAATCTGAGGGCTCTGGTAAACAAGCGTAAAGCTACGGACTAAACAGAGATAGCGAAATTTAATGAACGTCTTGAAGACGATTTCATCAACCACAAGGAACCCAAATTCGGACTGTGTCTTCGTTGATATCGATACTGAGTACCCTTGATATTTGTCCTCAGCTCAGTACTCACTTCCAAGAGCTCGGTTCATCGATACTGTTGATACCGCCGTATTATTAAATTTCGATTTTGCACCCTTGTAATAGTAGGCCTGTGAATCTGCTGTGAACGCAAAAATATGGAGAATAAATACATGCAGATACAAGAGTAAACAAAAATTCATGTAAAATCAAGCTTAACAAGTTTAAGACTATCATTCTTCTCATTTTTGGCAATGGCCGCAATGGCGGCTCGTTTTGACCTTTGACCTGGGAAGCTAACTAACTAACCAACCTCGTGGAATCAATGTGATGTCACAGTATCGATATCGACTCTCGACGATACTGGAGCTGTGAGTACTTACACTAGAAGAGATTTTAAACAAAAAAAATGGATGAGGGACTCTTCTAGACCACAATAATGGCTCGCCTTACAAAAGAAGCGAAAAGTTCAGAACAGACATCTTTCAGCCTCTATCTGCATTCAAGACTGGAACTCGAACCTCCCAGGTGACTTGCTTGAGACGTGGATACTTCCTGTTCCAACAGAGCCCAACAGCGCCCTCTTCATTTCCTGTTGTCTTGGGATAAGAGGGAGACAATCTGACCAGGGCCGCGCCAAAAGTGGACAGCGTTAATTGATTCCATTTTTGGCAATTTAACGAATGGAATAGCTTTAGCTCCTTAGTTAGATGCTTTCAGAAGTTTCACAAGAATGGCGTGAGCACAATACACGTGACATGGCTTGGACGACTCAATAAACTGTTCAGAACACTACAAACAGAATACTCCGCATGCATGTGTGAAAAGATGAAATCGTTTACGCTCTCCGGAAAATAAAAAAGAAAAAAAATCACAGAAGCGAAATAATCGTTTTGGCCAATCCTGTTTGACTTGCTATTCTTTTTTTTTCCATCAGCAAATACAAGTAGGACAGCAATGTTTCATTGATCCATGAAAACACAGTGCGTAGGAACCCTTCAGAGCGGAAGTACTCACTCAGGGAGAAATATTTCATCACGAGTTGCAGGGAGGGGAAGGGGTTGCAGCACTACTGTCATTTATTATTTGATTCACATGAAAGTATTTGCGAGATTCACTCGGATCGCCGACCGGGCGGTGAATTGATCCACTCGCTGCCATCAACCTCTGCTCCCCCCTCCCAGTCACACGAGCTATGGACCCTCGGGTAGGTCTCCGGTCATGAATTATTCATGGCACGCTACGAGCTTTCCTGTTAGAAGCGACAGGCCGCGGCATCCCTTCAGTCCAATTTCTCTATCCCCCTCTAATACCCCGACAAACGACGCAAGCGAGGCAGGGTAAGGTATTATTAATATTGTCTCCCGGAGATAGACCGGGTGTGGTCAGTAATGTCCAAGTAAGCCGCGATTACTGACCGCTCCTCCCCGCCCCCCTATCCGCTCCTACAATCCCCTCCTCCCTCCTCTCATTCCATCTACACACCTTTTCCAGCCAGTCACACTATGTCTGGTCCGTAGCTGTAATCCTGTACTTCCACTCTTGTGTACTGTCTTCATTCATCTTTCATGAAAGTCCAGAAAATCCTTTTCGGTTTTGCTAAGTATAGACATTGAAAGACTTTTGACGTCGTTGTCTAGGTTAATCGCAAAGGGGCGTGGGATTGGGACATTTAGAGTGTGAGTGAGTGTGAGAATGTGTAAGTGAGTGTGTGTGTGTGTGTGTGTGTTTGTATGTGTGTGTGTGTGTGCGTGTGTGTGTGTGTGTGTGTGTGTGTGTGTGTGTGTGTATGTGTGTGTGTGTGTGAAAGAGAGAGTGTGTAAGAGTGTGTAAGAACGTGTGTATGTGTGTGTGTGTCTGAGAGAAAGAGCGAGAAAATGCTGGTGTGTGTTTCTTTTAGTGTGTGAGTGTGTATGAGTGTGCGTACGTGTGTGTGTGTGTGTGTGTGTGTGTGTGTGTGTGTGTGTGTGTGTGTGTGCGTGTGTATGTGCGTGCGTGTGTGTGTGTGCGTGCGCGTGTGTGTATGTGTGTGTGTGTGTATGTGTGAGAGAGAGAGTGTGTGTGTAAGAACTTGTGTATGTGTGTGTATCAAGGGGAGAAAGAGCGAGAAAATGCTGGTGTGTGTGTTCTTTTAGTGTGGGGGCGTGAGTGTGTATGAGTGTGCGTGCGTGTGTGAGTGTGAGTGTGTGTGTGTGTGTGTGTGTGTGTGTGTGTGTGTGTGTGTGTGTGTGTGTGTGTGTGTGTGTGTGTGTGTGTGTGTGTGTGTNGTGTGTGTATGTGTGTGTTTATTTGTGTGTGTGTTTGTGAGTTTGTGTGTTTTGGGGAGGTGAGGGTGGGTTCATAATAGTTGTAGAGAGGTGAACCTCATACACTCGATCATAGCAGTCTTGGAAAGCGACAAACTCTGAAGTTTCAACATCACTTCGATGTAACAGCGACGGTTTGTCCGAACTAGATTATCAAAAGTATCATAAATGTCGAAAAGCATTTCAAGTACCGAAATGCACTGAAAGGGCTCGAAATGTCTACCTGTCTCGGGCATCAGAATCGAAACAAAATGAAGGCTGAATATCGGGATACCTAAAAAGTAAGGTATCGACCCACCACTGTTATGTAACATATAGCTGCAGGTTTCACCTTGGCCTTGACCCAGTGCCTAATTAATTGGACCGTCCCCTCACAAATACTTATTATCCTAGGATGATGATTTCCCTAGTACAATATAGGAAATTAATATCGTATAATATAACAAGACTAACACCCCATTTTACAAATGGGCGGGCAGGCAACGCACCAGCGGGGAAAGAATACCTAGCGCACCAAAAGGCATCATAGACGAATGCATTAGACTCCGTGAAAAAGTTGGGCGATTGGCGAATCGGGCGGATTGCAAAGATCTATCGGAGATTGTATTTCGTTGATATACTTTTTTTTTTTTTTAAAGGGTAAAAGAAATAAAGAGGACTGATGGGTATAGTTACCTTTTGTGTATTTTTCTACCAATTTAGATGAAAACCGAAATGTTTTTACGTTACGTAGTTCTCAAGAAATCTGTGACACAAATTTGGCTGAAGCGTTTTATTAATATAGAGATTCAAAACAATGAGACACTCGTCGAACGATTGGAAACTGTATGACGTCACAAACATGCCTTTACTACTAAAAACATGACGTCTCCAGTGACGCCGATGATGTAGGATGAGATACGAGTTTGGGTTAGGAAACCTCCATCACATTACAAGTAATTGCCAGGGGCGTGGTGTGGGATGGGAGAACGAAAAACATAATCATCTGAAAACCTAGTGTGTTTTGCCAAGCCGCACCCTCCCGTAACATCTTCACTTGACATTGATACCAAAGCTGAAGGAGGTCGTACAATAAGATCTTCACATAACAAAATTGTGCCCGCCTTTGAACATCAAAGCTTAAAGTAATTGAATTTTGCGCTTGCCTGATAGCCTTGACTGAAGTTTTGTATCTAGAAGAGAAATGACCATTTGAAATACTAGTGACCAGTGGTTTTATTATGAGTCAGAGGTAGGCCTGGTCTCTGAATGCTTTGAAGAAATTCATTGTTAGGTTGTTAATTCTTTCTTTCTTTCTTTCTTTCTTTCTTTCTTTCTTTCTTTCTTTCTTTCTTTCCCTCTCTCCGTCGATCAATCACTCACTCCAATCCTCACTCGAGTTCTTACTTATTAACAACCACCACCTCTCTCACTCAGGCCTTTACAGACTCCACTCATTCACTCGTTCATTCTTTCAACCTCCTCTTCCTTTTCTCTCTCCATGTTTTGTTCCCGCACTTATCTCCCATTCACTCCATTCTTCATTCATTCACATTCACCTTCTTTCATCTCTCTTTCTTTCTTTCTCTCTCTCTCTCTCTCTCTCTAAAACGTTTCCTCGTTTACAAACTTCCACTGCTTCCCCCTTTCCTTCACTGATATCCGCCGATCTGTCACTCCCCTACCTTATCCACATCCTGCATTTCTCCTTCATTTAATCATTCACTCATAAATACTTCCTAAATCACTCATATGCACATCCCACTTCCCTCCTCTCAAACTTCGCGAGCTCCCTCCCTCTCTTCATCTCTCTCCTTTCCCTCACTCACTCACTCACTCACTCAATCACTCACTCACTCACTCACTCACTCACTCACTCACTCACTCACTCACTCGTTCACTCACTCGCTCACCCACCGCCCACCCACTCACCCACTCACCTCTCCCCTCTCTCTCCCTCTCCCCTCCTCCCTCCAACCACCCCAAAACTCAGTCACAATATCTCTTCCAACTTCCACCTTTTCCTCCACCTCCTCCTCCACCACCATCTCACTCACACTATCTCACCCCATCCACTGACTGCACGAGGGATGAGAGAAACAGGAGAAGGGAGGGAGATTAGCTCTGTGTAAACATTGCAGCAAGAGAGACGATGATTGTCTTCACAAAACATCCCCGCAACTCTCAGTAAAGACCAGCGTTTAACCCAGACCCTGACAAGAGGAGAACGGGGAGAACCATCTGCAGATTGTAGATACTGGGCAAAACAAACACGTTTTTAGTTTTCGAATACGGGGGGAAAAAAGAAAGCCAAAATTGTGGCTTTGGGTTTACTCTAGTGCAGTAGCGTAGAAGATGGAGGTACGGGAAGATCGTGGTCTCACAACTCAGTAAAATTCCATCTCTCCAAAGTAAAGCCCACTAGTCTATAATATAACGAATGCATTGTATTATGACTGATTTACTGTCTCTACAGTATGGGTCTTGCCCCCTCCTTCTCAGTGAGCACACTACCCCACAACATCGCTCACCCTC
>JAWQUT010000457.1:395951-414381 GCA_033807755.1 Ellobium chinense
AAAGATTTCCCAGTACCGTCTTGCAATCACTGCAAAACCACCTACTAGTATAGGAGATTACCTCTTCAACGATATTTTATCTTACAACAGTGTGGAGACTTAGACAGGTGTACATATTATTATTATACAGTTGACTTTGCTTAATCGTAATTATCACCACAACTTTCCTTAACTGCAAAGTATTTCCTATAACAAAATGTTACATTTCTCTCTAAAAATTACCAGATAATCGCAACTTCCTATAATCGCGACTTTGTCCATGCTCCCTGAAAGTTGCGATTAAACGGATTTGACTGTATAATCTATATCCCTTTTGCCCCCTGCTGCAAGCTTCCAGACAAGCAAAAGACCACAAAGAGAAGACCACCGTGGTGCTTTACTTTTGATCAGAATGGAAACACCAAATACAAGTCCCTGATACTCTACTTTTTATCAACTGAAACTATGTTAAGATCAAAATGCTATCCACATAATTATGTGGAAGAACACCGGTAATTGATGTAAATATTTATGAATATGACGCTCATATCTTTATTTTTTTTTTAAATACACGTTCTGTAACAGTTGGATGATGGCGCGTTTGCATTTTGGTTACGAGACCATCCTTTCAACCCTCTCACCTCTCTCTCCCCTCACAAACTATTCACCCCTGCAATACAGAAACTCACACATCTGCACACGCATGCATGCACATTCTCAGCTGGATGTTGCCTGAGGCTACAGGCACACGTCTTCCCCTCAACGCTGTTAAGATCTTGAGAAGAGAACTCTCAAAATCTACAGCCAAGATTCCGGACTCTTCAAAGATACCCTGAAGCAGCTAACTAGCAGCTTCCATGCTCGTGCATAATATGCTCACGCGTGCAAAAATGAGAACTCCTTTTCATTCCTTCCACTACCAGCCCTTCCCACATCCCCCATATTCTCAACCAGCACTCGCATCCTTCCACATTCATCCCACCCAAAAAATCTCCTATCCCAACCATCCATCCCCTTAAAGAAAATAAAAAGATCCACCCCCCGCCCACTGAGACGAAGATACTGGAAGAAAATGAGTCCAGACTGTAAACTGACTTCAGTGAGTGGACAGCTAAACAATCTGCGGCGCCCGCCAGGACAAAAAGGTACTGAACCCCCGGTGCTCCATCAAACATCTTCTCAATGAAGACCGTTTTCTCACCAAACATCATCACCACTGGCTTCTGGTCAGTTTCCGATCACATGCTCAAGTCTTAATTTCCTCTCCTGCCAGTACATCTGTTATTTTTTACTTCCTCTATTTCTTCATGTTCTACGCCTCATCTCAACATTTTTTTTTCATCGTCCTTTTCTTCCTTCTTGACACAAGTATCGACTAGTATCAAGGCACAAGAATTTCTGGCACTTCTTGGAGCGTGAAAAGACGTACAGTGGGAACCATCTGCTGAAGGAGATGTTTGTTCAGTGGTTTTTTTGTGTGTGTCTTGTGCGCATCACACAGATCGCGGGTCAAGACAGGATCAGCTAATTAATTTGGACCCCAGCAGGTAAGACAAACAACGTTGGCAAGAGAGAAGTGGCTGAAGATACTATACAGTAAATATGATGGAGGAGATCTACAAGATCTACCGTAGGTATCTGACATCGCGGACTTGAAAGAGTAAGGATATGCCTGAATACGTTCGTCCTTTCGCTGGAATTTCGTCCGAACCAGTCTTAGCCCTCTAGTGCCCAGCGTATCAGATCTGATACATTTCGTGGAATAAAGAAAAAGCAAACCAAGATCATCACCCCACAATAATAGTGTGAAGTTGCATGAGCGGGCATTAGCCTGGATATGAGACTTATAAACCGCATTATTATTATCATTATTATTATTATCATTTTAATGCTTGTTCCAGCATAGTGGATCCAGAAGTGATTCAAAAACTGGAGCTCGGACTTTTTGTGCCATTGTAAATAGGGCTGGGCACTAGAGGGTTAATGGCTGTTTCAGGCAGGGCATGGGCGAGAAGAATGTTTGTGAAGGGCAAAAGAGAGGAGGCAAAATGAGAGATGAAGAAGGAGGTGGGGTGGGGATGGGTGGGGATGGGAAGGGTTGGGCAAATGTGTATTTCTTCTTCTTATTTTTAAATCTGTTGCTATGACAGACTTTTGTCCAATACTTTGCTGTCTCATGGTGCCACGAGCCCCTGGGTGATGTTTTCACGTGCGGTTCCCTAATTACAAGTATGAATGGAACGCAAACATTCTCTAGAAAAACTGTTGATATTCTCTACCTCTCTTCCTCCATTACTCTTTCTCTTTCTACTTTCTCTCTCTCTCTCTCTCACTCTCTCTCTCTCTCTCTCTCTCTATCTCTCTCTCTCTCTCTGTTGATATTCTCTGCCTCTCTTCCTCCATTCCTCTTTCTCTTTCTACTTTCTCTCTCTCTCTCTCTCTGTCTGTTGATATTCTCTACCTCTCTTCCTCCATTCCTCTTTCTCTTTCTACTTTCTCTCTCTCTCTCTCTGTTCATATTCTCTACCTCTCTTCCTCCATTACTCTTTCTCTTTCTACTTTCTCTCTCTCTCTCTTTCTCTCTTAGTGTGTGTATGTATGTGTGTGTGTGTGTGTGTGTGTTTGTGTGCGTGTGTCTGTCTGTCTGTCTGTCTGTCTGTCTGTCTGTCTGTCTGTCTGTCTGTCTGTCTCCTTTATCTTTCTTACTCTCAAGATTATAACTGACAGTAACAATGACTTTCTCCGGCTCAAGACCCCGCAGATCCTAAATTCGCTCCTGATCACTGTACACAACAGGAAGCGCGTTGCCACCGCTGCCGCCCCAAATTTTTCACATTCATCTTGACCAAATGGCATCGGGAGACATCTGGCAGTTGGAACTGATGAAATGATTGCTTTAGCAGCAGGGCTCAATGTCTTTAAACCTTAATAGCCGGAGATTATCGCGTAATATCTATGACAGCACCGATAAAAAGAGTGACGAAGGGGAAAAGAAACAGAAGATTACCGCTCTTCTATATCAGTCTCCTTTCCCTTTATCCGTTACATCGAGCTTAACAACAACAAAAATCCATGTTGCCCCTGTCTTTGTATTGCCTCCAACGAAGTACCATTTAAACATGCGTCGTACACGAGATTATGATGTTGAATCTCTCTATGGTGTACCAAGCCTCTAACCCCCCTCGTGTCTCCGCACCCCGCAAACTGGTCCCTAGCTATGGAGAAAACAAACAAACAAATATACATGTACACATAACGACATGCATGCCGTTGTTCAACAAATTCCTGCGCCAAACAGTATGCCCTGGAGTTCTAGTGCCTACTTCCGCGAGAGAGAGCTGTTCAAAAAAATGAGTTCAAGATCTTGGCGTGACGTTGAAAAAATAAACGTCGAGGATCAGTTTCGTCGCCTCTCGTCCATGCTCACTGCACTAGACAAACTGCTCACACCGTGCGTTACACCACTGTTACGGAGAGAACTTCTTATTACTTGAAGCCATAACACGGGGATTGGATCTGTGGGGGAAAAGGAAGAATTCACATGGAAGAGCTCCACATATATGAATGCTTTATCCCATTAGAGGAATGGATTTCTTTGTTCATCTCTAAATGTTTCATCGGCATGGTGCACTTTGGGGGCGATTGTTTTTAAGGGATTTTTTGGGGGGTCATTTCCATTTTTTTTTTTAAAGCGGTATGATTCACTTTGGTGCCATTGCTTTTAAGGGATTCTTTCGTTAATTTCTACATTACTTTGGCATAATGCACTTTGTGCGATTGTTTTTAATGGATTTTTTTTTTCCATTTCTACAATTTTTCATCGGCGTGGTGCCTTTTGGTGCACTTTGGTGCGACTGTTTTTAAAGAATTTTTTTTGGTTGTTCAAGTTTTCTTTGGTATGATGGACTTTGAAACGATTGTTTGTAAATTTTTGATCACATACAGTAGCTGATATGAAGCTTTTAGTTCTTACAGGAGGTCCTTATCCACAGAATAACATGAAGCGTGTTTGTTTGTTTGTTTGTTTGTTTGTTTGTTTGTTTGTTTGTTTGTTTGTTTGTTGGGGACAAAAGGATGGTCGTAGAAGAGTGTTGAACTTGATTAAACTGGGTGGGAAATTCTAATGCGGTGAATCAAAACAAGACACGCTTTTCAGCTTCGAAAGGAAGAAACTCCTCGTCAAACAAATCTTCTTAGTTGATCTATAATGTCACATTTCACATCAAAGAACTTTGGAGTTAACGGGGGCTCGAGACTTGAGCTGCCATTTAATTGGCATGCAACGACGTGATTTCTCTCACAGTTATTACTCCATCCGAACTACTTCCGCTCGTACAATAACAAATCTGGATATTGGTATCAGAATTGGTCCGAAATTCTGAATAAAATGATACCAAAGATTTTGTGCCGACCTATAATGTGAAATATGCCCTTTTAGACAACATCGACGATGTGTTTCGAAGCATCTCGTATTGGGTGACATTGCAGCCAAGTTGGATGGACCAAATGGTCTTAAGTGTCTTTCAGTTATTTATTCTGGTTTGCTGTTGTCAAACTGCAACCAAATTCAATCTCCAATTGATAATGAAATTATATCTATTCTATTTAGCCTCATCTCATTGCTGCTGATTGCTGTGGAAGACGTTCATCTTGGTATAAACTGATAGCAACCCATGCTAAGCCCTCGCTTCACCCCTCACAAGAACTCACAGCATCTCGCAACCGGAGACCTTGGAATGGATTGGCTGGCTCGCCTATCTTCAGGCTGTGCTTTAGCCCATATTGATAGTGAGTGCTCTCGATACTGTGCGAGGATTCACTCCTGAAATCTGAATTAGTCGATTCTGTTAAAACTCCAGTTTAATTCATTTTTTATCCGATAGATCCATAAAATAAAAACAGCTACAGAAGCACGAAATCGTATATGTGACGTCACTAACGACGTATATTCCCAAATCCACTATCACTATACTATAAACCATTTGTTTCTTCAGGCAAAAAAAAAAAAAAGGCGTCTGTGTTCAAAGATTAAGTTCTACCTCTTGTCGCTGCGTTTTGAAAGTATATCAGATATGGGTCTGAAGAGAATGATGGTTTTTTCAAACATCCGGGAAATAGTAATTAGTGTTCCTGTAAAGTTGTTGTTTTTTTTTAAAATCTATCAGCAAGTCCATCTTGTTTAATCTCTGATCAAGGCAACAAGCCCCGCATCGTGGCAATTTTATGACCTCACATTATCAAAATCTGCCATCGACGATGCCGGGGGGTCATGAGTACTCATGTTAGCAGATATTTGAAAATATCGGCCAAAGCACAACCCAAGCCTATCAATCAAGAGCGCGATTCACCTGACAATCACAGGGTTATAACGGCAAATTACGACCGGGCGGTGTTGATTACGTGTGTTGCTTGTGTCTACAGCCGGGGGCTTCATTTTATTGTGCCCAGGAATGCCGGTACACACAGGAAAAACAAAACATCATGAATTCATCATGTTCACCTTGCGGAGGATAAATACCGGAAATTGATTGGATACCAGCTTCGCCACAATTTTGACGACAGTTTTACAGCTAGCCAAGAATAATATATTAGCCTGGAAGTTCTACATCTAATGATATATGATATAATTATAAAGCAGTATAACTCATAATCATTTTCTGTCACCAGTTCTGGGTTATCGTTCTTGCCCTCCCAGTTTCGATTCTTCCCCGTTTCCGTTAGAATTTGGATTTGGTGGATTTGTTTTGTTTCGTGCTAAATGCTGGGAAAGTTTACAACGAATTGGCAATTTTAAAAGACCAAAAAAAAAAAAATCTTTGTGCATGATTATCGTTAACAAGTGTGACACTCTGAAGAAAATCAAAATTTCGACGTGAATCTATAGAGCAATTTATCTCGACATCATTTCCTGTTATCTCAACAAAAAAAAAACATTCAAAATACATTTTGCTCAGTTCAAGGGGAGCAAAAAAAGAAAAAAAAAACTCTTCATTTTCCGATAATCATGGCTTCTCGTCTCATCTTCGATCTTCTCCCCGCCTACAAATGTGTTTTGTAAAAACCAGTTGCATTCATATTCGGTTATTGGAATAAGGAACGCGAGGAAGATGCGGAAGTTGATGGCAGTGCGGGCTTTGAAGGAATCCATGATCGAGATTATGACATGCCAGCCACTGGATGGGCGAGGGGAAATAATATTATTATTGTTATGACAAAGATGTCACAGGAATCATCTATACATCATGTTTTTATCTCTTCCCCCCAGCGCGTGGGATTGGGAGGCTCGGCTGGGTTAACTTGCTGAACTCGTCCTAGCGGGCAAGTGCCGGAAGTGCCAGTGGCAGTAATGGAGGAAAGACCAGTTATCGATAAAGATGGAACACTGAGGGCAAAAACAGGAAGGGGGTTGATACCTTGTGACAAGTTAGCGCTAAACACTAATTTATCTAGCTTAGTAATTTGCCTTGAGAGTAACTTAGCAACGGTTGGGGGTGGCAAAAGATGACGAAATCAGAGAGAGAGAAAGAATGACACGAAAAAATGTATTAAGCGACATATTAAAGTGGGGAAGAGAGAGGGCTGNGGGGGGGGGGGGGGGGGGGGAGGGCGGAGAGATAGAGAGGGAAGAGGAGGAGAGAAAGAAAGAGTAAGAAAGACAGAGTTTAAAAAGTGTAAATCATTCGAATCCCTTTATGAACGCCAATTAAAAAGTTGGAAAGGCGAAAGACACGAGAGAAATTTAATTAAGCTCTTAGGCTAAAAATAATAATGTTTGCCAACATGACAAGGGAGGAAAGGGGAGAAAATCACACACAGAGGTAAAGAAAGAGAAAAACGTTTTCAAAGAGACAAATGAAAATAAAAATCCTACGTTTTATTTATTTCAAGGTAATGTTTCTATTTGCACATCTAGTCAACCAACGCCCATACTATAATTGCTTCTGTATGTATGCCAAAGGAACATTTCCGTAACATGTACTTCTGGAGCCAAAGATTACCTTCACCTAGAAAAATAAGCCACACAACAAAACAGCTTCTGTCTTTCGTCTTGATATATTATTTTCACACATTCGTTCTCCCTCTTAAATCCAGCTATATCTATTCGTATTATCCGTTCAGCGAAGCAGCTACTGATGCTTATACATCTACATTACTGTTGCTATTAAGCGGTATTATGTTAAGCACTCTTATACAAGAACATCCTACTTCCTGGTGAACGAGAAGGAGAATGAACGATAGACAGAATGAGAGAGGGGGGATGAGATACTGAGAGACAAATGGACGGTCAGATGGTATGGCGGATGAACGGGCAGACGGGCAGGCAGATGACATAATATATTATATGTGAGCAGCCGGGAAGTGTGTTAGGGTCACGGGTGAACTCTAGGTTCGCACGTGGAAGTTAGGGACCTATTCAGGCAGTAGGTATTTAGTGTAGTGGTAACACGCTCGGACTTGCAAGCTGAGAGACCCTGGTTCGATCCCCGGCAGGGATAGAAATTTTCTAGTGTAGTTTTTTTTTTCGGCCCTTCTTCTCAAAATTGATAATTCACAGTAATTTGGTAAAAATCCCTGGTGACACACTTCCTTAAAATAATATGTAACATCTGAAAAATTATCTGACTGAGCTCACCTTCCTCCCCCTTAAATATAAGAGAAAGAATACCATACTACTGTATTGCCTTTCCACCCGGTTACACATATAAGAAAGTAAAAACAAAGAGACACTGTAACAAACACAAAGCTGATCAGGGAAGAAATAGGGCAATTCCAGCAAAATGCCATGTCATTTACGCTATATTCTGAAAAGCTTTGACTTTACCGTAATCAATTTTGATAGTTTCTAACAGGGGAGAATCTTTTCTTTAGATATAAACCGAAACTGGTTGCTGTTAAGTCAGGGCTGTTCAGAAATTAGTGTAACTGACATGGCATTCTGCTGGAATTGCCCAATAGTCAACAGAACTGACAAACAGATACAAGCAAGGATGCCAGACATGTGGATTAACAAACAGACGAACCCTCGCTGGGAGTGACAGACTGTGACAGACACAGTGACGTAGACAGATTGGGAATGAAGCAAACAGACATACAAGCGGAAAGACAAGCAGAAACTAAAAGAAGCAATAACAGACAGAGGCCTATAGACAGATGGAAGACAAATAAAAGACAGACAATTATGACAAACGCAGTTTACAAGTCCCTAATAAACCTATGTAACCAGGACAATAAGGAAAAAGGTAAAAGACAGATGGAAGAAGGGATGAATATTACAGAGATGGTATGATTATCAGGATGAAATCCTCACCACATAATTCTACTGACACGCGGCATGGCAGGTCATTAATGTTAATTAATCCACACATTAATATCAGGTTAACGAGGTACAAGTGGCCCACCCGTTGCTCTCTGGGGAATATGTTATAATATAAGTAGACTTACATCATTGCGATAATTAGTGTATTACTATGTGTCACTGAAACTGGTATGTATAGCTTAAGTAACATATGTAGCCATGATAAAAACGTCATCTTTTTCGACGACTACAACAACAATAGCAACAACATAACAAGGGCGTAGCAACATAATAAACAAGGAGGGTAGAAAGGTTGATAAACAAATAGGCGAACCATCGGTGGGATTGACAGACTGACAGAGGTAGACAGACTGGCGAGCAGATAGACAGATAGACAGAGAGACAAGCAGAATCAAAGATAAAGAGTAACAGATTGAAACACACCCAGGAACACATGCAAACCAAATAGCGATGGAAATGACAAACACAGTTTAAGAGAACATGCAGCAGCATTGATAGCGACGACAACAACAACAACAACTACAGCAACATTCTCTGAAACTTAGAAAGCTATAGTTAAATAAAAAAATACAAAAACATACGACTTACGTCTTTTTAGTACTATTCCAGTTATAATAATTCCATCGTGTGTGAATGAACAAGGCCGTAAATCCTTGGGCGATAGGCCAGTCAGTCTCGCACGGTGCGACACCAAGAAACTCGTCAAGCTTATACAGCGGTGCGCCACGCTTTTACGTGAATGAGGGTATCTAGACTAGACTATAATGGGCACGGTTGTCTTGTGAGCGTCCCAGCCTAGCCCGGGTCTACCTCTATTCCTCACACCGCGAGCATAGGACGGCACGGCAGAGCACTCTCTCTGAACTCACTGGCGCTGCACGTGAGAATCAATAAAGAGAATGAGAGTGTCTCACTCATTGTACGGAGGCGAAGATGGGCAGGAGAGACAGGCGAGGAAGAGCTGATCGAGCAGATAAAGAGAGAGGGAAGGATGGGGGGAAGGGTTGAGTGGGTGAAATGAATAGATGAGAACAAGGGAGAGAGGGGGGAGCGGGAATGTAATGGTGAAATATTAGAACGTATGGGCTTTCTCTAACAACAGCACCGATTTAGTCGAAATATCGATTTAGTCCATGACCTGTCTATGACTAAATGAACCGTATCAATATCGTTGCGGTGCTGTCGTTAGAGATAGCCGAACGTATCTTACAGTTAAAGGAGTGGGGCAGGCTAAAAAGTGAAAGAATGCGATGAAGAAAATTGGACAAAAAAATTATATCAAGTAGCAAGTCAAGTTAACAACTCTTAGAGACAGGCATACAATAAGGTAGATTCATGTAAAAACCACAATTTCACGGTGTAGAAGTGCAGTTTTTTCATCTGAATTTAACTTCTTTAAGTTCTGACATCAAGCAGGAAAGAACAGAGACGTAGATCTAATCATGTAAAAAACTTTAAGTAGTAAATTTTCTTCTGACAGAATATTGATATGTCTATCAGTCTATCTTAGTCTGCCTAGTTTTCTGATTGTTTGTCCATTTGTCTGACTGTCCATCTGTCTGACTGTCCATTTGTCTGTCTGTCCATTTGTCTGTTTCTCCATCTGTCTGACTGTCCATTTGTCTGACTGTCCATTTGTCTGTCTGTCCATTTGTCTGTTTGTCCATCTGTCTGACTGTCCATTTGTCTGACTGTCCATTTGTCTGTTTGTCCATCTGTCTGACTGTCCATTTGTCTGACTGTCCATTTGTCTGACTGTCTATCTGTCTGTCTGTCTGTCCATCTGTCTGACTGTCCATTTGTCTGACTGTCCATTTGTCTGACTGTCTATCTGTCTGTCTGTCCATCTGTCTGACTGTCCATTTGTCTGACTGTCCATTTGTCTGACAGTCCATTTGTCTGATTGTCTGTCTATTTATCTGCTGATGTGTCCAATGATTTCTATCTATCCATTTTTTTGTAAAGATTGTTACATTGGAAGTAACAAAAGATTTGATTCAAAATAGCTGAAACGGAACAAACTACACGTAGAAATAATGACAAAACATGCAGCTAAAACACAGACGGTAAAAAGAAACAATAAAGGTATGAAAATCTATGAGTAATCGCGTACACTTAAGCGTAATACCCTTAGAGTCATCCAAACAAACTGATATAATATACATGTAACATGATCGCTTTGCCATGCCCTGCAGCGCAGCACGTTCCTAACACTTCTGTTCCCAGTAACACGCAACATTATTGTATACAAAAACATATATGAAAAATTATATAACAACAGGGTAATTCTGGGAATGCATTATTCCTGTATGCAGTGAGGTTAAAGCTTTGTTTTTTCCTTTCACTAACACGCTACAGTACTGTATACAAATACGTATATATATATATATATATATATAAAGAATGAAATTACTACAGAGTAATTCAGCGAATGCATCATTCCTGTATGCAGTGAGGTTCAGTCTATCTTTGTTTTACCCTTTCACTGTAGCCATGTAAAAATGGGAAGATAGTTAGCTTTGAACGCGTAAAAAACTAACTCTTCAAAAACTTTTGACATAGCCTTTTGCAGAAGCTACCATGAAAAGCAGTTGTTGTTTTTTTCCACAGGAAGCATATGAGAAATTCTGCCCATCAGTCTTGCATACAAGTTTCAGAAAGTTATTTCGAAAGCTTAAGAACATTATAGCGATGGCCACAAGGACACAAACTTCTTACAGTTGACCAGACATTAAGACAGAGACGATGGAAGTGTACCGGGCCATTATTTTCATTATCAATCAGAAGCCTAAACAATTCTTTTAAAATTATGATATAAAGGCAAATAATATGTGTCTTATGAGTAAACTGAAGTTCTATTTTAAAAGATCATATTATTATTCCACTATTATGATGTTGACATGAGGTCTTTTAATGAAAAAAACAACAAACAAAAAAACAACAGCGTCATTACAGTACGTGCTTAAATTTTACCGTCTAGTCACGTGTTATTCTATTCAGTTTTGTAGGGAGTAAAACGCAGATCGGAGAGTAATCAAGTTGTCTTTTCGTGCGTAAACTTTATCAGGTTTCCGTGTCAGATTAGTTGAAAGAGTAGCAAGGTGAGGCCAGGTCAACCCGTGTAAATACAGACATGATTATCTTCCTGGCACAGGCAACATCTTGTCTTACAAACTAGACATTATCAACTAACAATTCCTCTGTTATCGATAACTGTTCTCGTCTATCGTGACGATATTTCAGACGTGAATTTAGCCAGCCAGCCAGCCAGTCAGTACAGTACAGCAGCACGTAGAGCATTCTGGGTAGTCACGTGACATTTATTTATTGCCATTCGAATTCCCCAGGTGTCCGGGGAAATTATTTTTGGGGAAGATGTTCTGTTTTCGTTTTCTTCAGGAAGACCTAAATCTTAATGGCATCGGGCTTTGAAACATATGAAGTAAAGGCTATGTGGGCGTTGTGTGATATAAAATTCTTCCAATCGTAATTGCGGTCTTTTCGCAAGATTTCTTGGCCCAGCGATGTTTACTTTAAGATGCATCTTTTAAATTCTCTGGTGCTTAGCCTCAAACATGCAGACCGCGTCCGCAATCCGGTCAGAGGATTAGTGAAAACAACAACAACAACAACAAAGGGTGACTTCATTCCATCAGCCATTTTTATAGAGGATTAGTTGAGAGAAACGCAAACTAGTAACAAGGTGTTACTGTGAGTGCCACTCAGCCAGCTAGGATTAATGCTGTCATAAGGACTTACATTTTTTTTTTCGCCCAGCGACATGACAGAGAAGTAAGGAAGAAAGATGGAAGATTCTTGCAGGAGGACCCAATGTGACGTCATTCGAATGCAGTCCAACCTTTAAAGGATGACTACACGATGTGTGACGCCATGAAAACGCCTCATAACTGGGTGGGTTTTTTTATTTGCCTTGCAGGGGTATTTCACTTACAGACAACGTGTAAGCAAAATCACTGGTGCAATAATTGCTTTGGTTCTCTGAAACAACAACAAAAAAAAAAAGGACAGCACCATGTATCGTCTAGGACCAACTTCAAAAAAGTCTGGGTGAAATTATCTTTCAGCTTCAGTAGACAACGGCAGACAGTTCACACACTCTCATAGTCCCTCTCTCTCTCTCTCTCTCTCTCTCTCTCTCTCTCTCTCTCTCTCTCTCCGTGTCTCTCTCTCNCTCTCTCTCTCTCTCTCTTAACTACCCCCATAGCGCCGGGGGCTCGGGGGAAAGGTGACGAGCCGCTCACACAGACTGAAAGGTCAATCTGAATGAGCACTGACTCCAACCTCCCCGTGAGCCGCGCGGGCACACTCGAGTTCACAGAAAGAAAATATCGGGCTTCACTTAATCTGAGTAGCCAGGGCTTCTCACAGATTCCGTGTTTGTAGCCACAGGCAGCGATTTCATGTCCAAGGCTTCGGCTTAACGACTATGGCATGGCTTGGCTGTTACAAGATGGACAGGAAACATCTCGTGATGTCATAGCGTCAGACGCTTTTTTAGTATCTTTGATGCTAGGAGAAAGAGCTTAAATGTCCATAATAACATACATAATGAGGAATGACAGACTGCCAATATTTTTCATAATACTGAAAGTCAGATCTGATGAAAGGACATTTTAACAATCAAACAGGGCGAAAAAATAATTGAAGAAGCTACTTTCGTATTGAAGAGAGACCAGTCTGTTGATCTTGTGTCAGAAACTTTTGCCATCGGTTGTTGCCATTTTTGCACCCTACAGTTTTAAAGTTCTTCAGTTTATGAAGTGTCTACACATGTTTGTCTACATGTTCTCCAATGAATTTTGCCCAGATGGTAGCGAAACTCTAATTTAGTGGGCCCTGACTTTTCGAAGTGTTACAAGTAACTAACCATGTTTTGAAAAAGCGCGTCTTTCGTTGATAAAAGCCAAGTTAAGATATGGTTCTCAGACAGCTATAATATGACCCTAGGAAAAGTATATTCTGAGGTCATACAATGTAAAGGTGGTTTGTAAGATTTTCGGAGATTAGACTGGACTGTCCCACGAAATTCGTTTTACGCTAATATTTTACTAGTAAGTACCCGTATTCTTTGAATAAAATCGTGGGGGTCTAAATGGATAGCTCATAAATTCATGCAGTTGCGGTAATAATGCTGCCGTCCCAAGACAGAGCGACGTATCTGTGCATTTCATGATTTTGAGGAAAATGCAATAAACTTCAGATGCTTAGCCTGTCTAAAGTAATGAATGCTTTTAATCATGACTTTGCATAGCGTTAGTTCTAAGTATTACCTGTTTTTAATGCAAGGTTCAACAGATCATACCGTTAACTTTTGGCGAGAAAAAACGTAAGTGAAGGGAAGGTGTTCAGTAAGTCGCTCTGCCTTGGGAAATATAGATGCGTCTCTCTGCCATTGACTGTGTGGTTGTAAACACTCACTTACGTGGGTTTGACGCTCTGAAAACTACTATTTCGGATGCAGATACGTCTACCTGTCTTTGACGCAAAAAGGATATGGGCAAGACAAGCCCAACAAGACAATGAAATAAGAAAACTCGATTTTGTCAGATACGTCGCTCTGCCTTGGCACGGCAGAATGGTTAGATCCAGAAATTAAACATCTGATAAACGGGTGATGCCACTTTCCTGCTCCTAAAGTTTAATCACAGTAACGCAAAAACGACGAAAATAACTTGCATTTTTTGCACTGTGCTGATGGTGCACGCGAACTCTATAACATTCAAGAGAAACATAACGGGGAGTGATCATACAAAGTATGGTTGTTTTCTTTGACTTTTGACGTCTACTCTCTGATCCATACATTCCCCAAACATCCATAATTCAAGCCTACAATTAATAACAACATGTCTATTGTGCATTTTTGTCTCTATTCGTTGACTTTCTCGAGGCTGTCTCCGTGTAAGAAGATTAGAGCTTGTCAGTTATTAACAATACAGTATATGGATCTGTAAATTATGGAGGATATTTCTATGTAACAACAGTCATAGTCTCAAAAAAAAAACCACTGCTCTGCAATGCAGTTTCGTCATTGTATTCCTCGGAGCTTTCTTAGAGTAAGCTAAAGATGAATAAACTATCTCTGGCATGAATCAAGAGGCTATCTTGGAATACCGCACACAACGCTTCAATGCAAACCACGTGAATTTATAGCTATGTTTTGAGGGGAAGAAAACACATCAGAAAAAGGACAGAACGAGGAAGTAAACCTTACAGAAGAAGAAACTGTATGGCAGACAAGGGTCGCGTAAATATTTCTGTTGCAATGACACTTGCAAGGAGCCCGATGACATGGCTGTAGAGTTTTTTGACATTACACTTGGTGTGGATTGAGACCTTCAGGAGTGACGCCACCAGGTTGATAAATATTTGCTTCTCTTGCAGTCCTTGCGGAAGCTCGGCACGCGCTTGGTCTATTAGTGTAACAAATACAGGTAAAATGCTTACATGGCATGAAAGCAAGGGAGATCAGCTGGGTGAATCTTGCGATGTCACTAGCGATGATGTAGTTTGACCATGTTAGTGGCGTCGAAGTCATGGTCTTTGACATTGTTGCGGAAGAGGAAGACAATGCTGAGGTTGGCGCTTTTCCTTCTGATGATGATGGCGGAGATGTTGCCGTTGCTGCTGCTGCTACTGATGATGATGATGATGATGATGATGATGATGATGGAGGTGGTGTTGATGGTGGAGATGATGGTGTTCTACCACTGGTGTGATGAAATGTTTTAGGTATTTTTCTCGTTATTATTTCAAACAAAATATGACGTGGCGATGATAATGATGATGCCGATGATGCTAACAGATAATGATTCCTAACTTGTTAAATAGTATATTTTTCACGAAGAGTATAAAGTTGATCCTGCCATGAAATCAAAACCATTTGTGCAACCCGAGTCAATAACAAAACAAGTATTTTATGCGGATGACGTCTTTGTTTAAGTGAGGACGATATTAATTAATAACCTCAAACCTATTTTTCCTATTACATTCTCAGAAAGGCGATCATCCGAGAATCCAAGAAAATACTGAGATCACATAACCTAGACAAGACGTGTCTCTGAAGTTAAAAAAAAACAAAAACAAGCAAAGAGCAGACACTGACACATGAAAAATCACTTCACACTGAAATAAAAACGTCTTCAAAATAATAAGCAAGCAAGAATTTGTTTCCTTAAAAGAATAATTTTACAGAACTCTCACCCTCAAAAAAACAAAAATTAAAATGTAACACATCTTCAGTTTACGTAGACACCACTTGATGAAAACCAAAGAGGACACACTTCTAGAGACAGTTTAGAGATTACAGCATCCTCGCATTAAACATGGGAATAAACGGACCAGAGTTAAATCTCTCAAAGGTGAGTTGAGACAGCGAGGATCAGATGTAATTTAAGAGTGGGCTACTTGAAGATTCATTACGTGTCAAGTACAGGGTTGTCTGTCTGCGGTAATCACAGGGTTAAAGACAGGTTTGTTGTTACAGAAACTTAGCGCACGTGAGCGGGATAACGAGGCGTGTATTTGGCCAGCTGCTCACTCATTACTTGCACACGCCGACATGGCATTTTTCAGGGTGAGCATGAGGGTGTGTGTGTGTGTGTGCTGTGGAATACGAGTAGCATCTCAGATTCTCTGTTCAGACTGGCTAGTCTAGAAAGATGGAGAGAGAGCCGTGAGTTTGTAGTTAAACTTGTACAGAAATACGACAGAAAACTGCCAAAAAATATGTCGGTACTGCTCTGGGGTGCCATACTTATTTTCTGCTGCACACTAGTCACGTGACAAGGGTGTGTTGTGGGAGAGTCCCTGTCATTAGTTTAGGCCTCATTTCGGAAGAGTATGTTTACAGTCTGTGGAGTGTGACGCGCACAGAACAGTCACTTGCCAACAGTGCCTTGCTGTTGGTGAGTTCCCTGATCTAGTAGGCTACTGAATACTGAGCTACGTTTGGTAGGTCTTCTTTGAGTATGACGTTTTTGAGTATGATATGGGCGATATAGCCAATGAGGAGTCCGCTGTCCAAGGGAAGGCCCCTTCATATTCAAAATGACGTCAGTTCATACTTAAAATGATGTCAAAGAAGACATACCAAACGTAGCCATGGTGACACTAGGATAAGAAAATAATGACTAATAAACAGAATTGAATTGAATTGATTGAATTGAATTTGAATTGAATTGAATTGAATTTGAATTGAATTGAATTGAATCCTGATTCTCAGTAGCTTTGTGACTCAGATTACTACACATTAGGAACACACCGTTTTTAGCGAGTAAAATCCAGTCAAGCTCATAATTATCCAGTTTATGCAAAATAATAGACTAGTAGGCAAATCTCGCCTCAGAAAATAGAAGATGCACCATCCAATCAAAGCTTACGTAACAAACTATACCAGCCAATCAGGCTCCTCTGAAATGGAAAAGTTGTCAGAGGTAAAAAAAAAAATATTACTGGCAGATGATCGTGCATGAATATTAACAGAGAGTGGTCTATGCACTTTTAGTGAGGCTGTTGCATATCATAATCCTATCGTTTGGCAAGAATTATCATGTTATCTTCGCTAAATCTACTAGCTCCACACTAGCCAAAGTCATGTACAAAGTCGTTTTCCACATGACTTAAAGAAAGGTATTCTGCGAACAAAGGTAATTTGGGCCAATAATTCACAGTTACAAAGAATTCCAAGACTCAATGAATACATAGTCAAGGTGAATTATGATTTTATTTCCGGTTCATTTGAACCACTTTATCTGCCCCTGAAACCTATGTCAGCCATGCCACACACATTCATGTAATTCAGCTCTCAATATTGTTCCGTCTGGCATCCAGCTCAGGGATGCAAAACCTTCAATATCTGAGCTCATGCTGAGCACAAGGCTCCCATGAAATTTAATTTTTATCTTCGTTAAAAAGAAAATCCACTTTTTTTTTCTGCAGTTGATGTGAGCCAGAGGCACATTATACACAAACTTTGATGACGTAATTGGGCGAAACAACCAAGTGGGCAGGTGGAAAATTTAAAAAGAGAAATTCACTTTCACTTTAATCTCTAAACTTTGTTTTTTGCCTTAATGAGCCAGCTGCATAGAAAGGTATTACAAACACATCTCCTGCTCATGATTTTGGCTAGTGAAACTGAACCAGCCCAAGCAGAAGAGAGGGTAAACAAGAGGCTCTGTTGGGGGGCTACTTAAAGGCAGATTTATTGTGCATTTATTCAAGCATGACACAAGCAAGAGGCAAAGATGGGAGGAAGCAAAGAACAGATTATAGATGACACATGGAAAAGGTACAGAGATGCATGTTCACTTTCAAGATTACCATATGGTTAATTTGAGAGCGTGCACATTAATGATGGGATATCTTACCATCGTAAGAATTACTGCAACTCTGCATGTTGAACGCAACAAGGGGTGCATTCAGCAGCAATGCACAAATGTTATTCTTGCGATGTTAAGATCTGCCATCGTCAATGCGCAAGCTCTCAATTCACTCTGTGACGTTCTTCAAAGAAACACAAACCCTTGTTAAATGACGTCAGAGGGCCTGCGGTAAAGATTTAGATAAGTCTACGGCGATTTTATTGGGAAAGTAATTGCAGGATCTTTATGCTGTGGGCAACAATTATCTTTGAAATCTACGCCTCTGCACCTGTCCGGGTATCGCTCTTTCTCTTTCTCTCTCCCTCTCTCTCACTCTCCCCCCTCTCTCTCTCTCTCTTACTCTCTCTCTCTCTCTCTCTCTCTCTCTCTCNTCTCTCTCTCTCTCTCTCTCTCTCTCTCTCTCTCTCTCTCTCTCTCTCTCACATTCTCTGCCTTTTATCATTCTTATGCACTCTCTTTGCCTTAACATCTCATACGTCCACTTTCTATTTTTCCTACGTAGGTGTTGGTTGTAGTTTAGCTAGACAGTTATTAGCGGCTGACATTGCATGGCATAATCACATGTCTGTATAAACGGCATAATAGAGTATTTGTTTAGTCAGCGGATATTTGTGGAGGAGAGGCACAGACGAGAATACAGTCGCTATTTTCCTATCTCAGATGAGAGGAAGGGGGTGTGGTAGTGGTTCATATGGCGATAAAATATACAAATATACACAGTCGTTACTTT
>JAWQUT010000457.1:439672-449672 GCA_033807755.1 Ellobium chinense
AACCCCCCACTTCGGCCACACACACATACCAAAATAAAGGACCGAAGATCAAATTCAGGACCCAGTGAATAGAGTTGAAATCATTTTAACGGGACAGTCAAGCATGATCCCGGGAAAAACCCCATCAACCGTCTTTACATTGCATTTCAGTAGGTGACAGTTTTCTGGAGTGGGACAAAATTATAAATATTTTGGGTTTAGGAATAAAACATTTTATGGTTTTGAGATACATAGTGAGTTGTTTAACTCACTTCAGAGGCTCAAACACACATACACTATGGTCACCCTCTCTTCACCGCTTTTCCCTCAATCCTGATAGCCTATTGTAATTCAAAGACACGCCTCTAAGCACTGAATACGGAGTTGAACACCGAGTTTCATGTAGATAATATAGACTAGTATCAGTTCTGGCTTACTCGTTGACTAATTGACGGTAATTATAGTCTATAATCCCTCTGAGAGGTTGCCCTATTTGTAAAGCTTCCACACAACCCAAAAACAAGTTCCCCAA
The DNA here is from genome assembly GCA_033807755.1 of Ellobium chinense. Classification (NCBI taxonomy): domain Eukaryota; kingdom Metazoa; phylum Mollusca; class Gastropoda; order Ellobiida; family Ellobiidae; genus Ellobium; species Ellobium chinense. The sequence continues at coordinate 440,184 of JAWQUT010000457.1, forward strand.
ATGAAGAACTATGTGCACTCTATCCTCATAAACAATAAGAGGTTATTTGAACTGAGTTAACTTAATGTTATTGATGTCAATAGAAAAAGTCCCTGTAGACGCTAACAGAAGAACTCATCTCATGAATGCAATACAGCGATAATCGCCAACCTGACCGAAATTTGAGTTTTGACGCCCTTTGTTCCACTAATAACATCACTCATGTTCTGTCTAAATCCCAGTTCCCTAGCTTCAGTGATACTATGGTGAGATAGAAAACTGAGAAATATTTCTTTATAAAACTCATCGATATGAGCACATATTGCAAGCACTTTCGCAGGCTCCACACAAAATGTCTTTGAGAAAGCTGGTGTTCTTTCCTGATGTGAGCCAGTGTTGGACTGTTGCACTAAGCAATGCCAGAGACCAAAAAAAATGTATTTTAATATAGTTCAGTAAGTTCGATTCTGCCTATCAGGACCGTAAGCCCACCTTCACAGCCTTGGAGAATTCTGAGGTAGGGAGTAGGAGACCCAGAAGAACTAAGATAATTTCAGATGTAGGAATGGCCTTGGTCATTTCTAATCTCCCCGGCCAGAATAACTTAAATGAACCGCTTGATCTCTGTTATACATTATACGGCATTCAGCAAAAGGCTTTACTCCTGAATAATCGCTTTGCTGAGTTCACTTTCATAAAAATGAGCCTTATGTTTTTAATTGTTGCTTCTCCTCAGATGATGGCATTTATCAGGGTATTGCACTAGAGCGACGTTCTGGAAATTGGGTCCGTTCCACAACGGTGAATTGGTACATGTAATGTTACCGTCCTCATACTGTCAAGCACGGTCTGGGAATGCATAATAACTTTATTAAACTGGTTAAACGTGTTGTTACCAATTTCTACTGTATCTGTTCTAGTCCTCGCAAGGTGCTAAGCTGTTTATAATTTGCACTACAACAAACTTTGAAAGTATCTACGCCTTCCCTCCACTTACCCTCCCTCCTCCTACCCCTTTCTTTCTCTCTCATCCCCTTACTTTTCAATTCATTTAGTGGGCCGTGGGGAAAGTATTTCATTGTCAGATCACGGGCCACAGCAAATGGCCGCAGATCAGAATCTTAATTTCCTAGCAAAGATTTGATCTTAGGTCCTGTCGGATCCTTTCACGAGATAAACTGCGCTACTCGACTCACGTTCCACTCCGCCTAAATTGCACATTTTCTTTCGCTCACGTTCCTTTTTGTCACTGACGATGCCCTCGCCTTTCGCCAGCCCTCTCGCTCGCCTTGGTTAAGAGGGGTTACAGCTTTGGAAAAACCGGAAACAGCTCTCGAATTTAAATGGCATCAGGACGGGTTTCAAGAGTTTGTGGCTTTTTATCATCTAACTAGAATCAAGTTTGTGATTCTGTCTTTCCTTTTCATCCTTCCATTTTCCTTCCTGCTTGCCTTTTCTAGTCCTTATCGCCATTCTCTCTATTTCTCACTTCCCCCTTCCTTCTTCTTCTTTTCCTTTCAATCTTTTTCTCGTTTGGTTCACTAATGAATGAAAGAGGAAAGGATGATAGTAATGATGATAATTATGATTATAATAATGATGATGAAATGATAATAATAATAATAAAGAGGATTTCTACAGCGCCTCACACTTGAAAAACTCTACGCACTTTACATACATACACAACATGTCGAATACACAATAAATATTTTGAACTTGCACACATGCACTGAATATTATTGGCATAAAATGCAGAACTTCATAATAACAACCAGACAACAAGCATTTCAAATATGAGATGCAAGATCTGTTCTGACAAATACTATTATATCAGTGTTTGAAATTTCTGTTTAAATGAATCAAGACAGGTTACATTTCGAAATGTCTTGGCAGTGAGTTCCAAATTAAAGATCCAGAACAGAGAAAAGCTCTTTCACCTTATTTCCTGTAATCCATCCATCCATCCGTTCATCCATCCATCCATCCATCCATCCATCCATCCATCCATCCACCATCCATCCATCCATCCATCCATCCATCCATCCATCCATCCATCCCTCGTTCTTCATATCTCTTCCGTAGTTTTCTCTTCTTATCCTCTTCTTTCTCTTCCACCGCCTTTCCCCTTCTCCCTCGCTCTTCTCCACCTCCTCTTATCTCTTCTTGTCTTCTTCTTTCTTCTTTTCCTTCGTCTTTTTCTCTTTCGCCTTCTCCGCGACTCTAATCACATCATTTATTATTATTGTCAGTACTAGCCGTCCACAGCATAACTTCAGTACCTCCGCTCTGTTGTCGATGCTTATCTCCCTTACTCGTCGCCATCTTTATAACCCCCACAGATGTTCTCCATACACGATGGGCACAAGGGTTTGAAGACGAGACCCCAGATCTTTGTCTCGGTCATTATCAGGACCGTAAACGCACTTTCACAGCCATAGCGATTTTGGAGGGAAAGGGGAAGAGGGTGGGGTAGACAGGTAAGAAATTTAAAAGAAAAAAAGAAAAAGAAGGTCCCAAATATAGGAACAGCTTTCGTCATTTCTAATCTGCCCAGGCAGAAGAGTATGTATTCCCCAACTCCATACAAGCAAGGTTTAATATGAATACATTATATTTTTTTCGCGTTGGTTTCCTGGGTCATGCAATTAGCGAGTGCAGACCGACCACAACAGTGTTCGTTGTTTGTCAACAAACCTCAGAGAAAGTAAAATACTCTGGTTCCTGATTTCCACTCATAACATCACTTTTACTCTCGAATTCAACACAAAATACTCAGAGCAAATTTAGGTGCCCTGTACCTATTGCTGTCTAACTTTGCGCACTGGTGATACTTCTAACTACGGGAAACCCCCAATATATCAGTGATGTTTCTCTTAGTTACCATTAGCGCGCAAAGCAAGACAACATTTGTACATATGGTCCTAAGTTTTTAACCCCTAATGGGCCAAATTTCCCACGAGTTTTGGTCTCCTAATACTGTCTGTTTTCCAGGTGTGAGTGCATAGCGGTACTCACGTTTTTGTGCTATATTTTTGCCACGCTTGTGCATGTCTTTGCTACGGAATGACAGATGACCTTTTTGGAAACGGACGGGCATAGGATGGAGTGAGCAAAGAAATGCATGGCCGAGCACCGTGCACCTGCTCACCCTCAAGCAAAATGCTCATCCCCAGCACCTCGAAGAATATAAAGATGTCAGCAAATCTTAGCAAACATTCTCTACCATTTCACTTGTACGTTTCTAGTCTGTATCTCGTTACCCTTGTGCCCTAGGCCGTCTTCGGAATGAGCAGCTGCAGTCGATATGCTGCTTGGGAATCAGTTACCCTTACATTGTCATTAACCGTATAATTCCAAATTATTACCGAAACACAGATCCTCTGACCTCAGGTATAGGCAACGGATATAAACGACCACTGCTATTTCAAGACTTTGAGGGCTGTTTTAATCCACGAAACTTCCTGGATTGTTTGTTTGTTGGGTTGTTGTTGTTGTTTTCGATTTATCTCCACTCGGTCTTAAGTTTATTTCTAAAGGTGACGATGTTTTCCTTTTCCTTGTTTCAACAATGATGCTGTTCCACAGCTAGGGCCACCGACAGAAAAAAAAAACAGAAGCCTTTCGCCTAGAGTTTGCTTGACTGTGGATGTTTCAAGAGGTTTGTCACACTTATGCCAACATCTCTTCCTCATTACTTCTTTCCACCTTCCTGTCCAGCTACATCTTATGTGCCAGCAAAAATTCTGACCCAAGCTTCATTATCGTTCAGTAGAATGTTTATAAGATCCTATACTGTTTATAAGATCCTTTGAATGTTAACTACTCAGCGGAGCTTATGATTACCTCTGTCTCATGGACACAAGAAGCGGATTGCAGATCCCCCTGAGGTACCATCAGCAAATGGTTCTGGGGTATCCTTAGCAGTATTGACACTCCACTACAAAAATCTTAAACCAAGTTATCTCAACCAACAACCAATCCGTCGTTCCATACAGCACGCGCACGAGGAATTCAAGTGGGTCACTAGAAGCCAGACGGGTCGCGACCCTAACTTAAAAAACATGTGAACAAATAAAAAGACTTCTTGGAACTTAACTGAAAAAGTACAAGGATAAACATTCGACTCCAGGTACAGTAAACATAGCCAGTAAATGGAAAAACGCCATGCACAGCAGGCAGAATAAGCTATGGAAAAACTTAGAGGTAAGGGCAATTCCAGCAAAATGCCACGTCATTTATGCAATATTCTGAAAAGCTTTGACTTTATCGTAATCAATTTTGATAGCTTCTAACTGGGGAGAATCTATTCTTTAGATGTAAACCGAAACTGGTTGCTGTTAAGTCAAGGCTGTTCAGAAATTAGCGTAACTGACAAGGAATTCTGCTGGAATTGCCCGTAATCTAAATAGAACGGGTTAAGGCTAGGAAAGGAAAACCCACGTGAGAATGTGTGTGTAGCTCAACAGTTTTGCTTGTTATTATTGTAAATTAATCTACTCACTTTTTGTGCTCACAGCAAATTACTACGAATTCTTGACAGTGCGTGAGTGGAGAGGAAGAATTTCTCTCACCACGCGTGTGCGTCTATGTAAACAGCGATAAACGCGACTAAGATGTCTAATGAGCATACAGCAGAATAACAATACAGAGGTTTGTCTGGTGCAAGGACATCAAAGTATTCTTTGTTGACATATCAAAGAGATGGAGGAGAGAAAGAGATAGACAAGATATACCGAGGGAGTTGCAGAGATGAAGGGGAATTCATATACAAAGTTTCACAGGCGACAGGGTTATGCTTGGAACTGCGCTTTGATTTCACCTTTTTGTTGGGAAATGTCATCAAATATAACATGCAAATGAGCGATTATTTACAGAATCGTTGGCCAAACAGGCAACGTCGAAAGCAAAATGTCACACATAAAAGGTTAATGACTTCCAGAATTGGCCAACAAAGCGCCAAACACGCGCGCAGGCAGCACATGACAGCCCCTGTGGACAGGTTTACGAGCATCTTTCAGCCATCGTCTAGGCGGCCAATGGTCATCAATGCCAGATGCTCACTCTACCGTTGGAGCCAAACTCAAGTTTTGTTGTTTTTCGTCTGGCGACAGATGGGTGCCAGTATCTGGCGGTTTGAGATATACTATGCCGGATTTGATTTCACTTCAACATCTGGTGTTTTATGACAGTTTGCCATTTCTGACTCTTGGTTTACCCCCCTTAGATCACTTGTGCCATATTTGATATGTGAATTTGCAGTGTCCGGTTCGTCCACGTTAATTTGATTGACCTATGCCAGAAATAAAACATGATCCCATTTAATTAAGCATCTTCAGTATCATCACAAAAATACCTATGAAATAAAAAGTTACTTTTCTTTAAGTCTATGTTTAACCAAACCCATTTATTCGATAGCTTACATAGCTTACGTGGCTTATATATACAAATAATCCTTGATTCTATAAATAGGTTCTTGGATTTTAGAGGCTTGAATACAATAGTTTGCTCACTGGTGGTACTTGTAACTACGAGGAGCCCTCCAAAACATCAACGATTGATTCATTTTTTTTCCAGCAGGCTCCTTCAATCTAGATTCACATTTGAACATCAGTACAGAATGTTGATGGACAGCTCTTTGATAAAATGTGTGATTTTTGTTTTCCATTGGAATTCATTTGAATGTCGTGTTGTAACAGGATGAATTTACCTGTTCACCTGTTTCTTTATGTCTTTTATTTAGAGAAAAAAAAATCAAGAGCTCTACTTCTATTCCAAAAAAAAAATAAAAATATTTATTTACCGAAATGTAACAAGCCTGTATAGAACACACTGTTCCTTCATGTCTTTGATATGACCGATAAACAGCTTGTGTGACCCTGGTACAAAAAAACGCGCAACTTTGGATGCCATAGCAGGTCCAGGTGGCTTTGACCGATTAGTTGCCTGAGTGGCCCACGTACATTTCTCTGATTGGCTGCCCTGGTTAAAAGAACCTGCCAATTAGGAACCTGAGCCAGGTGAACAAAACATTAAAAGCAAAGAAACTTTCAGGGTACACCTGTATACTCGTGAGGACTAAAATCTCCTTTAGTTTTCAATGACTGTGACTGGATGTGAAGTGTACCAGATTCAACATCGCCTCAAGGAACTGTAAACTGATGCCTTAGGACAGTGAGCACATGTCTTGCCTAGACCAGTTTTCTCCCATCCCGTCAGAGTGAGTACCACTAGACATGGACTACTACTCATTTACCTGCGTTCATGCTTCTGTGTGGGCGTCAGGGGCGTTGGTTGTGCAGGTATTAGAATGTCTTCATCACACAACGAATGTGCAGAGCAATTACAGTGTATTCAGTTTTCGCCATTGTTTAGAGTTGTCCATGTTGTTTTGCATTATCAGCAAAATGCACGAGTCTAGAACTGCTCCTTCTTTCTTTCTTGCTTTCTCTTTGTTGTCTTCCGCACATCGTTCCTTCCACTTCTTGAGTCGCCGCTCCTTCTTTCGCCGCTAATTATTCCACCTCTCCCTCTCCCTTTTCCATTTGTGTGTGTGTGCGTGTGTGTGCGTGTATGTGTGTGTGTGTGTGTGTGTGTGTGTGTGTGTGTGTGTGTGTGTGTGTCTGTCTGTCTGTCTGTCTGTCTGTCTGTCTGTCTGTCTGTCTGTCTGTCTGTATAAGTGTGTGTTCTTTTTTGGCTGTTTATTCTATTACTTCTCCTCCACATTTCTGGTGACTTTGGCTCTGCAGTAATGCACCGAACGTTTTTCTCTCGACTCTCCCTTGAGATCCGCCCTTTTGTACCAGTATAAGTACAGCAAATGGCTCACAGTTGGTACTGCCTAGGTCTACCTGTACTCACGTTTATAGCTGCTGACAAGTGACACCCCTCACCTTTCTTTTCATTAGGACAAGGTTTATTGTTCAGATATACACAGTAACAACAAAGATCTCCGGCGCTTACTTTTCTTGTATGCTCTGTTCCCCGGATGTCGCCCTCGTGAGTCGCTTCCAAACCTTATAATAGTCCTACTTTCATATTATCAAAACAATATCCTTTCAACTCTATCACCTGAGGTGACAGTGAGATGGTGCAATGCTATGTGAGTGCAAATTCCGACCAAAGGTCTAGTTTTGTTTGCTTCCCACATGTCACTATATAGACCAAAGGCAGGTAGGTCTTTGTACCCGGGCTAAGCTTACGATAGGGGTCACTCTTTTAGCTTTCTTGGAGCCTGATGCAGATCTAGGTGGAGGGAAACAAAGCAACAGTTTTCAACTCCTGTATGCATAAGGAAAATCGGCTTCAGGCTAACGGAAAGGGAAATGAGTGACCCCATCGAAAGTAGAGAGTCCTATAGCAAAAACCTGCCTTTACTTTAGACCTTCCGTTCTGTGGTGAATTCAAAAATATGTTGACGTGATATCACTTGTGTGATATCGTCGCTGTTCTAACATAGTGACGGAGATCGATCTGGCTAGTTTTCAGCTAGAGTTAAGAGTTTTCACTATGCGAGACCAAAATCTGATCAGTTTCTGGTGTTCGTAAAAAATCACAATCGCTATAACTAAAAAAAAAACTAATTAGAAGTTTGCAAAAATTGTTTATACAAAATAAAGTAGTCATGGTAAGGATACACATGGTGTAAATAACTCAGTGCTCCCAAAATGGCGTTCTCCGTCACTATGTCAGAACAGCGACGATATCTCTCTGTTCGGGATGGTCGATATGTTATACACAGTATTGTCATCTCAAAAGTTTGTGGTAGCAAAAAGCTTCTATCTTATATAAATGGTTATAATTATGTTGGAATTTTTTTTTCAAAGACCTCTGTGTCCCATTCTTTTGATGTGGATTTACGGTCTTTTGATTAAAAATTACCTCAGTATGCGGTTATGAAAGACGTTATCGAACGGAGGTATGTGATGCAACTTGCAAAGCGCTTAATTTAGAAACTCTGAGAATATAACGTTACGATTCCGGCGATTTGCGAAGCTCTGAGATAGATCTACGCTACGCTCCCTGATATCGTAAGTAGGTGGGCATCCCGGGTAAACAGGAACGACCACTCCTGGAAAGCTAGGTAAGATCGACAACTCCCATAACTTCATTTGTCCCGAGTAACGGTAGAGCTAATCTGGACACAGACCAGAGCTCAGATTAACCAGGTAAACCGGGGTAGATTGGCCAGGTAAAACTCGGACATTATCACAGCTAGAACTACTCAGAACACTGCCTGCAACATCAAGCCGACACACCTTTGACCGGCAAGAGGTTGTAGATTGTATGCCACGTGCCTGCAGTGTATCACTCCGCCATAATGATAAAATAAGTGCCGTCCTTTTGTTGGCTGCACTAGAGGGAAAGATGAAAGAGTACCTGTGGCAGACCAGGTGAGTGAGAAGAATCCCACGGTAAAGTGTTCGCTAAAAGACATCGTAGAGATGGAAGCAGTCTGTAGTCTTGGAGAGACAATGGGATCAAAGAGCACAGACGCCATGCCATCGAGCGGTGCAGTAGGCCATAGTATTCGTTCTGCTTTGAAATCTATACGGCACTTAGCTCTAGATATGTTTAGAGGAAAACAAATGAGATATGCGAAACCTTGCAGTCACTATGTCTTCATGAAAATGCAACCTCCCACAGTGCGCTGAATGCTCAGTTTTGATAATGTGTTTTATACAGAATTTTAAGGTGCTTCTGATATCATTTTTCGGAAATCATGTATGAGCTCGAATAAGTAAGGACGTGAAACATTTTATGAGGAATTTTATTTTTCATGCTGACAAAATGGCTGCATATTATCGCATTTTTTGCCCCAACATCTTTGTGTGTGTGTGTGTGTGTGTGTGTGTGTGTGTGTGTGTGTGTGTGTGTGTGTGTGTGTGTGTGTGTGTGTGTGTGTGTGTGTGTGTGTGAGTTTGAGTGAGTGTGTGTGAGCGCGGATAGTGAGACTATATATCAGCAATAATGATATGCTAATAAAATGTATCAAAGATCTATTGAAGATGGATCTATCACCATAAGTCAACAAGAAGAGGGACTGGGACCGTGCACAGCCCCCCACGTCGTCTCAGAAAAGGAGCAAAAACTTCGTTTTAATAAAGATATTTTTCCATTGTATTTGCGGCCCTAACATTTACTGTCCTTATCTACCTGAGTTCCATGGCATCATGTTTCATATAAAATGGACCATTATGTTCTTTCCACTTTTCCTTGTCCTAGTAGTATAGTAAAGAAATAACTACTGAATTTGGAGCAAGGAGGGGGCAGCAAAGTGGCTGATGACAGGAGCATTTATTTAGTGATAGCATATTAGTTTTAAGACGCAACGGAGTCTACAAAAAGAAGGGGGGGGAGGGGAGGGTGGAGCTCAAAATTTTTTTGAGCAGCCATAGCCCACAGATCCCTTCATAGCTTCACTACTGCCTGGTCTCTACCCAACCACTTCTCCATCTTGCACGCGATGGCCTGAGATGGGATGTGTGTACCATCGAGAAGACGCCCTATGAC
>JAWQUT010000457.1:450835-465278 GCA_033807755.1 Ellobium chinense
TGTCTATTACAGCATTTACATAACAAGCTTTGCTAACTACTCTTCCACGTGACTTTACATAGGCTTGTTTATAAACTTGTGGCCGAACTGTTTCCCAAACATTCACGTTTGAACTCAGTGTTCACTCACATGAACCATAACACACCACTTGTCAACCCTGTCTACAGTGTAGACTCCATTTACTTGTATTTTCGCTTAGTCCAACATTAAATAAAAAAACATACGTGATTCGAAGAATGAGAAAGAACATAGCCGCTTAATCGCACCTCTCGCGTAATCACACGTTCATCCATCTTTAAAAAAAACTGCAACTTATCGCAAGTCAACTTCATTTACAAATATTCCTGAACACGTGAGGCCAAAACTCTCACTCTCGCTCTTCTGCACACCTGATGCTTCGCAAAAACAAAACAAAAACAAACATCATGTACTGCATTAGCCTACGGAACTCATCTTGTGCGTAATCTATACGGATGATAAATGCTAGCAAACAGCCTAACCCCGGCTGAACGAGAGTCTGAGAGGAGAATAGCGCTGAACTGATCATATTATTCTATCATTGTACCACCCAAGATAAGCCAAGAACTATGTTTTGTTTGTATCAGTTTATGTTGCACAAGTGGTAAGAAAACATTTAGAGATTGCGTCACGAGATGGAATCTAGGTCTAGTTCAGTTGCTGTTCCCATGACAAAGGGGTCGTATGATAGCAGCATTGATTACAAAAAATGAGCTGTCTTGAGAGGTTTTCATATGCACCAGTGCGCATGCTCGCTTGTAATTGATCGCGAGCAGAGTGTTTTACTTTGAAGTCACTTTTTCTCTCACAGACCCTCATCTAGCTTATATTGCTTTTCTGTTACTTGATTTTGTTTAACAAAAAGAGAACAAAACTGTCACCTCGACGAGATCATAACGCGGGTTTGGAAAAGGAGTGTTGATCCCCTTCCGCTACCCCAACCCACCCACCGCTCCTTCCCTACGGCCTTTGAACCCCATTTGATCTTTCAACTTCATTATGATGGTAGGGTCATTTCTTGTTATGTCTGTAAATAGCAACGTCTTTAGACTCTTTGATGCAATGCTTCCCAGCAAAGTAATTAACAGGCAGAGCTAATAAATGCAACGTTCTAATTCCAAAAGCTTGGCACCATCCAAAGTGCATGTACATGCACAAAGAGGAGCTGAACACAATAATTAATTATTTTCACCCAACCTCTACCGGTTCATGAAGTGCAGAGTATGTTGATCAATAATTGTTTGTTTGTTTGTTTTTCTTTGTTTGTTTTTTGTTTGTTTGTTCTATGCCAGAGAAACGCGAAGACTTTGAAATTATATGATCTCGTACTGCATTTTATTTCGCTTTATTACAACTGTCACTTCATCACATGGTCTACATTTATTACGCAGCTGAATAAATACTTGAGCACCAAATACAAAAAAGTATCTCTGAATTATGAGCGCCTTTCGCTCAATCGCAATTACTTCTCACCGTTCCACGTCCTTGCAGAGTTCCATTCAAGTGGAGTCGAGTATGGATATTTTATTGCAGCGCACCAAGTCACCCACGTCCCTGGCTTTCCTATAGTTCTCACGATATCGTAATGTCATAGACTCACAGCCCAACAACAAAAAGCTTTACTCTAATTGGACGCGGCCTGTCTTGCTCTGGGGGTCGGACCTTGGGACAATCTTAAGCGAGACAGAAGAAAGAGTTTGCCAGTTCTCACGCGGGGAGCATACTCTATAAGGATTTTTATGTGGGGCTTGGGGTGGGTCCACTGGATCCATGTGCTGACACCTTCCCCCTAGGAAAACAATGAACCCTTTTGTTTCTTCTTCTTCTTCTTTCTCCATATTCTTTCTTTCTCTTGTTGTTTATCTTACTTTTTCTTTCAATCTTCAGGCCATTCCACATACAGCTTTCTAACAAAGGTGACATCAGAGAATATGGCATGGGTATCAATAGTTCATAGGTATCAGTAGTAGTTATAATTATACAGTTGATGCAGCGTCGGCCTCTACTGCATACAGCTGAGCCAAATACTGAAAAATCACCATCTCATCAGCTGGACTCTTCCTCCTCTCCCGCCACCTCAATAATATCCCAAAAGGACGAATTTCACTGTGCCTATTTTTTTTTTTTAACAAAACTGAAAATTGCATATCAAAGATTCCAAAGTATTTTCCATTCAAAATAGGCCAGGTAGTCACAATCTTAGGCAAACTGTTGACCATGTGAATATTGTGCTGATCAGAAAGAGAGTGTCATATTCCAAGCGAGTCAATCAAAGTTCAGCTAACTAATTCCTAAGATCTTTGTTAGCGAGATCTTACATAGCTTGCCCCCTTCTAAGTATACATACAGTACAGAACAGTTAAAACGGTGTTCAGTATAAACAGAGTTTCTTTTCTGAAAGAAAAGCCTGAAAAGAGGAAAATAAACGTGGATTCTCGTTCCCTTTCGTTAAAACGGTACTTTCGTCTCAACCGTTTTCGTTATAACCGTTGTCTATTGTACAAACAACCCGGGGCCTGTTGTAGATATTCGTTTGTTCTCACGATCTCAGCCTCGTGTCCGTGCTAACAACAAGAAAGGCCTGTCTCAGCTAACAACTCTATCTGGTGCCAGCTCGTGTTGTGCTCGTGTTACACGCAACAATGGAAAACACGTGCAACAGACCATAAATCGTGGTAGATAAGCTCGGTGTGACACTGAAATAAAGGCGCAGAAAACCTCCCAAACCTTCCACGAGAGGGCCAGACACCGATCTGTCATTGGTGATTAGATAATCAGTCTCCCTCACCAACTCTCCTGACTCCCCCCACCCTCCAACTCCCTCCCAACTGGATAAAGTTGCATCTCTTGGCTCTCGCCATCAGCGCCTTGTTACGTTAGGCGTAAGATCTAATGCTTTGTAATGATAATGCGAAATGATAATTGTACGAAGGAGACTTGCAGAACTCTCGTGGAAACAACAACAACAAAAAAACCCACTATTAAAAATATCATATTGTGATGAAAACATCGTTTATGAGAGAAGATCCAGGCCGATTATTATTAAAATGAGACGATTTTTTAAAATCAGATTTCACACGTTTATCGCCCGTGGAACAATGATACAAAATATGGATATAAAGCTGCCGTTGGATCGTACATACGTAGACAAGTGAACAGACAACCAAACGAATGGACAGACTAGTATAAGAAACTAATAAACAGCTACGCTTTGGAAAAAAAAAAAAATAGGTGAAATATATGTCGAAACTTGAGATTCCTACAACTATAAGATCCATATCACAAGGAAGTTCACTTTTCGTTCTTAATCCTAGCCTACAGTGTTCTCAAACAGAAGAAGGGATTAAGATCAGTTTCCAGTTTCCGGTTAAAGTTCCTCTTATCAACAACTCATCTTTCGTGGCAAAATTGCCATAACTCGACTTCTGATCAAAATTAAGTTAAATGGTGTTGTTATGACCATTTAAATTATTTCCATCATATGGGTGAGTAAATGGAACCTGTATAAAGTCTGGTTGTTTTGTTTTTTTTCATAAACCACTGGAGTCTTCTACAGACTTAATGACTGGCCCAAGATACGTTGAATTCATTTTCTGGAAATTAAACTCATTCCTTTGTACAGTCCATTGACAAATCGGCCAGTCAGACTTTCTGGCAATGTTGAATTTGATACATGCGCTCTGAAATTTGGAAACTTTCCTAATTTCTTTTGAGGTACGTATGTAAATCGGTGGTCGAGATAGCGGAAAAGATGGTGGCTTGGCCTTTGAGAAATAAACTATGGAGAACTGACCCATTGAAATAGTGCAAGAATCAAATTAAGAACATAATGGAAACTCTGTTACACAACCATTCCTTAATGCATTCTACATGTTAGTATAGTATATCCATTCAAAAGTACTGACTGTATCTGTGTAATCTTAAGGTATTCTGAATAACACATTCTTCTGGTGACACACTTCCATGATCTTGGTCTGAAGAGTATGTGTGTTACTCAAGATTGCACTGTACGTGTAAATAATAAGGCAAAATGTGGCTGAAACAGATAAACAGCTCCCACCATAATGGTGAACATTCAGAGCTTCAGCAAACTCTCCTTATCAAGATGTTTGTCTGTGCTATCAGTTTCATGTAAGCAGCAGCGGAACCCAGAGTTTTCTTAACACTCTATACATCCATTCCCACTACCCATCACGCCAGCATTACTCACTACGCCCCTGCAAATGAAATGGCTGCACTTCGTTTGTCATCATGCACCCCTCTCCTACCACCCTGCTCATTTCCTCTTCCCCCTCCCCATTCCTCTCCTGCTCACAACAGAGTCTATCGCATTCCCCCTACCCCACCCCACCACTACCCTCCTAGTTTTTCTCCACTTCATCCATAGGTTACCTACAATCTTATCAATTTATGCGTTCTTTTTAAAATTATTATTATTATTATTATTATTATCATTATTATTATTATTATTAAGAACCCCCGCTATGATGTTATGGAACCTGAATATTATGGCGACCACAGTTCATTCTTCCAAAATAATAGGAATGGTTTAGACAGAGATTGTTTTTCCCCAAGATATACACTACTTTACACGTCATTACGTCTTAGCCTCAGGTTTGACGCTGCCAAATAGTACTTTGATAAGACAAAATCCTACTGTATATTCAGATAGAGCAAACAAAACAAAACAAAAAAAATTAACTAAATGATTGGCTGAAAGACCACTAAATAGCTGTGATGAGGTTTCAGTTAGCCAAGTTACGGTCGCCTTATACAATGTTTTGCCTTATGTTTTACAATATGTGGGACTGGAAATAGGAAGACCACCCTTTCTGTCTTCCTCACTCACTCACTCACTCACTCACTCACTCACTCACTCACTCACTCACTCACTCACCGCGTCAGATAAGACAGGTGATCGTCATATTTTGGAGGTCAATATATAGGCAATATGAACGTTTGTCTCCGACACCCAGTCATCACTACAGGTGGTTGCCAGGGCAGGTTCTACTGTGTCAAGTACATAAAGAAATAAAGACATCGCCCACCCTTAAGAGCAATATCGAGTAAATAAATAAAGAAATAAAGCAAATGCCCACCCGTTGAGAGCGATATCGAGTAAATAAATAAAGATATAAAGCAATCGCCCACCTGTTAAAAAGCGATATCGAGTAAATAAATAAAGAAATCGCCCATCTGTTAAGAGTGAACTTCTGCACGCACGGGTATAGTGCATTATTACGAATTGAGCCTATTCACACGGAAAATCGAGCGTAACCAGATGAGGTGCTGTGTGTATCATTTTGCGCACTTCTGGTTGATGTGCACCTGCATGATAGGTGATAGTTTACACATTTATCTTCATATTTACATAGGCAGATAGAGTAAAAGATTAAGCTATTTGGGTTTTGCTTTGCTGAATTTTCCAGCTGATTTATTGTGTGAGGTTTTCATCAGGGGAGAGTGGCTGTACTAGGTGCAAGTAGCCGTGAGATAGATGAAGAGAGAGAGAGAGAGAGAGAGAGAGAGAGAGAGAAAGAGAGAGAGAGAGAGAGAGTTCTCTGTATACATAATTTCCACTACATCGTTTTGGCAGATTGCCCTCTCGCTGTGAGCATCAACTCGTGCGGTAAATATTTGAGATGTTTATGACAATAAGACTTTAACCCACAGGTAACTTGATCTACTCTCTGCCCTCAAAACTATAAAAACAAAACGTCAGGGCGAACTGTTACGAAATCATCGAGTGCCTTGTTTATGAACGCCCTAGACGGCGGAAAAGGATCTCTAGGGCAAAGAAGTTACTGTTGGAATATCCATCCGACAATTTTTTTGTCAACAACCTGCCAAAGAGATTCTTTGCAACATTGCAGCCATATCTCCATTGAAACAAACTTCAGACCGCTGGCATTTTACGGGGTTCACGGATTTTTACTGTAAAATATCCCTACTCTTCGACGTTAAATCTTATTGCGAAATTTTGAAATCGGATTAGAAGATAATCCTTTTCAGAAACTGACACGCCATTTCTAGAATTAATCCCGCTTTTTCGTGATAATAATTTAATGTATCATGTAAACTCAGATCAGGGTAGCGGATAACTCTTTTTATCTTTTTGTGCTTTTCAACAATGGGCAATCAAAATCTGTTATATGCTCTGTTTCACACAGGCCTTTTCAAAGATAGTAAGTCCAGAGTACTGGGAAGCTGTGTCATCAGTGTCATACTTGGAAACAGGCTCCGTTTATCAGGTCCAAGACCAAATTACTAGTCAGTGCCTCACTGTGTCCACTAGTGAAGCCAAAGACCGTATCAGTTATAAGGACTAAGTTGTCCCTCTCTTCTCTCTCTGCATTGGCAAATCCTTTCCTAACTTTCAAAGATATCGGACTTTAACTCTAAACAGTTGTCATAGTCACTAGTTCATTGAACGTACCAGATCTAAACGCTTTGTAGATTACAGAACTGTTGCACTACATTCAGGAACTGATACATACAGGTACAGGTACATGCATAATGTATATCTTTAAGGACGTGGTATGTAGTGGTGGATAACTTAATCCAAAGAATAGTCCCCCACCACCGCCCAATTTTTTCTCTTTTTGTGCAATAAGGTACCATTTCTCAGGCCGTCACACAAGCATACGGCCTTCCTTCACAGTCCGCTAATTTCTCCGCCTCCGGCTCACCTCCCCTTTCTCACGCCTGTCCAATCAGATTAGAGTTCCGGTCCGTGGACGTGTCATTGTCGAAGAGCCATTGGCTGAATAAATGGATTATGAAATTGTGTCTGACACGCCCGCTGAAACAAACCTCGGTGCCAGAGCTGTCGTGTCACGTGTCGCGTCATCTGATGGACGCCTCCAATGAGAGGAGTCGATGGCTGGAAGTAACTGCCCAATAGCGTCAGCGTTACTGCTCCAATGATGATGTATCGGACGGCTAATCCGGAAGAGGGGTGGGAGTACGTGGGGTCGACGGGGGACGTGAGGGTGAGGTTGTTTGTTTTGCTTTTCACTCAAGGTGTACCGTAGGTCTGTGGAGGAATGCGGGTATGGTTTTTCCTCTTACGGGGTGCCTGTGGCCTACGCTTTAAACACATTGACCAAAGGGCAACATGGAAACATAATCCAGAATAAAAGCCTGGGTAATACAACCCTCCCCTCCCACTTTGGATATGGTATGGTTTTAACAGAACTGTAGTGTAAGAATGCGGTTAAGACGATCCACGGATAACGCGGTCTAACATATTCAGAGCTGGAAAGAGGAATCTTATTGGCAAGGGCGGAACCAAGGATCCTGGAGATCCACCGAGATGGATCGTGGGTATATATTGTGTATTAGGGGGACCCNGAACCAACCTAATAAGTTTCAGACGTAACCGCCACTGGAAACTGTTCCATACACACTGTTCCTATTCAAATCCCAAGGCGCGTAACAACTCACGTGCATGCACTATGGCACAAGAGTTACCCCCCATGTGAGTTAACCCCTTACGGTATGATGTTTTCCCTCAGTGTAAGGAAATGTTAGGGCAGTCAGTACTGGGTTTGTACAAGCTAATGTCTCTGGATGTGGCCTAGTTGTCACAGCGCTGGGAATAAGATAATAAAGCTACAAGAAAAGCTTTTTACACTCAAAACATTAACGACATGGAGCAAACGAAGGTACGTTTTGCCAACCAAAATAATTAACAACTCCCGGTTCCGTTGCAGCTAACCGCTATGCTTGTTGAAAACTTGTTGTTTGTGTTACTTTCCATCATTCGTTCGTTCGCTCGCTCGCTCGCTCGCTCGCTCTTTCTCTCCCTTTTCATTCCTGTCACCTTTTCTCTCTTCTTTACTCACTCACTCACTCACTCACTCACTCACTCACTCACTCACTCACTCACTCACTCACTCACTCACTCACTCACTTATTCACTCACTCACGCATTCACTCACTCACTCACTCACTCACTCACTCACTCACTCACTCACTCACTCACTCACTCACTCACTCACTCACTCACTCATTCACTCATTCACGCATTCACTCACTCACTCACTCACTCACTCACTCACTCACTCACTCACTCACTCACTCACCCATCCATCCACTCACCCATCCACTCACTCACATTCCTCTCTCCCCGCACTTCTCTTTTTGGTCCCATTTTCAATCCAGACATTTTTCTTACTTGTTCTACCATTTCAAACACATTTTGCACACAGCGAAAAATTGAATGCACATAGACTACTATAAATAACACTTTGAATTTCTCTCAGTCGGCAAAGTAAACAACATCGATTCAACAACCGAAGACAAAATCATTAGCTCTGTCTGTTCCAACCCCAAAATACCGACGGTATTCTTTTTCCTCGTTAGGTTTTCTTCTTCACTTCATCCTTAATTCATCCTCCACCCTTTTTCTCTCCATCCCTCCCTCCAGGCGACACATCGCATGAAGCCAACAGTTACCACTGAACCAACAAATCATCAGATGAAACTAGTCTAGCTAATGAAAGAACCAAAAACAAAAAATAAAATCCAAACTGATTTCAATTTTTTTTTTCTTCCTGTAGCTAATTCCGAAATCGTTGGGGCTGGTAAAACAATCCGTGCGGCTTTTATTGAAATCAGCGGCCGGTAAGGACAACAAATGATTGCTTTATGTAAAATATCGATCTTTGAGAGAAACGGAACAAAGTAGATTATCGTCGATCCCAAACTACAACAGTGCATAGCGGTCCTATCCTCGTTGGTGACTGGTGATACCGATTTGGGGGATTTGAGGGTTAGGGGTTTGGGGGAGGGAGGGAGAGAGTAGAGAGTGGGTTACGTTGCAATGGGTTGAAAATTAGAAATTATGGTGAGGAAGACTTCTAGTAATAAACGTTAGTTTTTCTGGTTTTTGTTTTCGGGAGAATGGAGGCCGTGTGCACTTTTCGAAACTCTCAAAGACATCATACTTTTTACAAATCTTAGAATCATTTCTTTACGGGTTACCTCCTGTATCTCTCTCTCTCTCTCTCTCTCTCTCTCTCTCTCTCTCTCTCTCTCTCNCTCTCTCTCTCTCTCATTCGCTTATTGGCCTAATTTGACATCCTTATTTTGTATTTATCATTTCCTTTGTGCAAATTCTTATCCTGTAGTCAGTCTGTCCTTTCTCTTTCTCTCACAATTATATAGCAAGAAAATACTTCTTTTTTCTCTCTCTCTCTCTCTCTCTCTCTCTCTCTCTCTCTCCTAATCATTCCCATCCCCTCTTTCTCCTTTGTTACTTGAATTGTAAAAGTATAATTTAAAAACTCACATATTTTTCTCTCTTTGCTATTTTATCATGAGCAAAAACTAACATACAATACAACAGATTTTGACAAGGAGAAGAAAATGTTAGAAGCAACGGAAAGGGGGGGGGGNAGAGCTATAAAGCATGACAAATAAACACGAACATGGACATTTTTTTTTTTTGAGGCATACAACGGGAAGAAGTCAAGTCCGTAATTTTCTGCCCGCAAGTCCCCCCGCCCCCTTCTCAGGCAATACCGAGTAAAGAGGGGTGTGAGGGAGGTAAAAAGGGTGGTTAAATGGGTACCCAGACACAAGTCCAGTAATCTCTGCTAAAGCAATTACTCAAAATGTCTTCTGTCTTGACCATTTCACAGAGGAAAGCTTTGTTTAAATATTATCCAGCGAGGGGTGGAGGTGAAAAGGGGATATATACGCCCCTGAAAGAATGCAGGGGAGAAGAACTTTAAGACAGGACAGAAATGTCTAAGAGGAAAAGATATTTATGAAAGATGAGCCGGTGTATAGGAAGCCCTGGTTGTCCACTTTAATCATCTTCAAGGGTGAGCAGAGAAAAGGAAATGTGGAGCTCATCATCACGCACGAAAGTATTACAGTGGCGGGGTTACACATTCAAACCTGAATGAGGGGCAGAGGGCGTTGGCTGGTTGATGGGTAGATGGGCTGGTTGGTTGGTTGGTTGGTTGGTTGGTTGGTTGGTTGATTGTGTTTGGCGCGTTTGCCTCATTCGGAAACTACCAACAACCCAAATACAATTTCACTACATGAAGGGTATCAGGGATGAACTGTTAGAAGGCAGCGTGGCCGTGTGGCTTGTGAGTAGTTCTCACCAACTGAAGACTGTAAGGTCTGGGGTTTGTGGTGGTATTTGAGGCCGNGGGGGGGGGGGGGGGGGGAACCAGGGTGCTGCTACGCGGCGACCAACAATGATTGTTATAGATTTGGTTTGCGATAATGTTGAATTATTTTGCACAATGTGTAACGTTTATATTTGTATTTATTGTCATGAATGAAATGTAGGCTACTGTATAGCACTGTAAAACATAGCATATTCCCTGAAGGGTAAATAAAGATTGATTTTATTTTTTTCTTTTAAGCTTTACTTTGTACTGTCTGGAGTGGGGTTGGGAAAAAAAACCAACGTTTTCAACTGCATTTGGTAAATTACAGATAAAAGGGAAACTGGCAGTGGCTTTAACATGGGATTTAGATTGAGTGATGGATTGATTGAACTGTAATTTTATAAAGGAGCAAACCAGGCGCCTCTGTACCTGGAGCAGAGATTGGCGCGAGAGATCAAGAGAAAGAGAAGGGACGGGGAGGGGGTGGGGGATGAGGAGTGGGAGAGAGGGGTCATGACCTATAGTCTCCTCGTCTCGTGTGTAAAATGAATGTTGATTCAGCTGCACTCGAGCGTGGACACTGATACTCTAAAACAAACGAAAACTGGTTTTTAAAGGTGCACCATACGGTTAGTACCACGGAAGACAGGCCCCCGCCTACAAAACTGCTTCGACTCATATGAATTTGTTCTCAGATTTCAAATACTAAATGTTACCATTTCAATTGTCTTTATCGTAACGTTTAAAGAGAAAATAAACTGGCGATCTGCGATTTGCAACTCTCGGGTCCCCCCTCCTGAGTTCTTTGGAGGGGTGACTTGGCGAACTCGGTGGGCTCTGAAACCTGGCGATCTGCGAAGTTTCTATGTCGTATGAAATGCTTTACTCGTGAAATTCAGAAAACAGCGCTCCCACGTGAAGCGCTTGAATTCAAATGAAAGAAGTGTCCCATCATCCATGCACATGCGCACTTGTTTTGATTACAAAGATGCCGGAAGTAGCTTTTCATCCATATGTAACTCGGCCGTGTTATTCTTGATGCACGTTTCGTAAAAGCCCGACTAAAATGGCCAATGCGAGAATGAATTTTAATCTGTTCACGCAGTCTAGCGGATGTGATAACGACAGACTAGGGAATCTGGTCGCTTTACAAAATTAAGTTTAAAAAAAAAAAAAACGTATTTATCGGTTGAATTCGTGCACAAAACTTCATCCATGGATTGGAAAAAGGACTAAGACTGTTAACATGCACAACTCTAAAATTGCATGAAAGTTCATCTATGACCCAAAATTAGGTATTTTCAGCTCCATCACGTGACATAGGAAATCTTGCTCACACGTTGGTTTGTTTACATGCTCTGCTCATGTATGATTACTCGTCATTTATCAAAATATCCTAGCAATCCCTAGATCACGTGGTGTAACTGACCCGCCTGAAAATACCTCATTCGCTTATTTCTCCATTAGGTTGTTTGCGTCTTCCACCTGGTTTTCCCCTACCGCCACACGACATATACTCTTGAATAACACGGCCATTTTTCGGATCAAGTATGTTGTATGGCATTTCTGATTAACTGAGAATGGTCTATTTTACAGTCTCATCACTATGAATTGAGACATTCCTGTTGTCAATAACATCTTATTCCACCTAAAGGAAAATAAAATCGTGTGCAGTCTTTTTATTGAAGAGATCTAATTTCTCATAAATGACAAGGGAAAAGTAGAAAGCTGAAAAACTGATTATTGGTGCTGTTCCTTCCATTATTCGGATGACCGTGCGTGCATAATATCTGAAAGTGGTTTATGTTGTTGCTTCATTCTATAAAAACATCGCAGATAGACGATAACTTTGTTCATGAAATAGTAAGGACTCACTCACGCATTTGGTTAGAAAACAAAACAGATTTTGTCACGACATGGGGTGGTGCAGGGATGGGGCACAGGATGGTGAGAGGGGTGGGAAGTGGGGGGTGGGGGGAGAGAGAATAAAAATCCTGATCTTAAAACAACATCAAGATGGAGACATAGTAAGAATGATAGTTCAGTCTAAAAGAATTAGGAGGAAAAAGCAATAAACTTAATAGTATTCAAAATGCGATCGACACGAGAAAGTTGAGGAATATTGCTAAATGGCTGATAAATCTATGCTTGGACAAAAGTGGCTTTCATAGTTCCATTGGCCTTTTCGCATCATTTTAGATATATATTTCATATTTACACGAAACTGTTTAAACTTACTAAAAATAGTCTCCTCAATTTCTACAAACATGAAACAAGCTGGCTCGAAAGTTCGAGCAATGGAGTTTCCTTAAGAAGTTCAAAAAACGAAATAATTTGAAACAGCATTCTGCAAAAGTGACAGTGTCAAAAGCTTCACATGGCGCCACTTCATCCCCTCCCCTCCAACACACACACACAGACAGACACACACACAGACACACACACAGACACACACACAGACGCACATACACACACACACACACACACACACACACACACACACACACACACACACACACACTATTATATTACATTCACATTAACTTGATTTTCCTTGGCTGTTCTTTCTATACGACAGGTGCAAAACGAGAAATAATTTCTAACATGTTGTCCAGAAATGTGAAAGACACTAAAATTATCTTCGCTGGCATGGACACAGGTCTGGATCTAGATCTGTATCTTGGCTTGTCAAGAATAAAGTCTACCGAATGCCCATCCCAAATCATTTTAATTAGATTTAGCTCACGAGTAATGATGTCGTAATAATATAAGGTGAACATTATGAGTCCAGTTTCGCCTCTCTGTATTTCTGAGGCATTTATAGGAAGCTTTCGAATATGTACTCGTTCATACAATGAGTATTTGTATCTCCAGTAATACGAAAAGAAATATACGGTTATTTTGCAAGGCTTCATATTGCTGAATCCTTTGATCTAGTTTTGAAGCAAAACTTGTATGTCATAAATTGGTAAAGTTTTTGCTATATAGGAATAATAATAATATTAATACTATAATAAACTTATTATCATAATATGCTAATTCTTTAAGCATATCTCATACGTAGTCGATTCTCTAGGTCTGGCTAGGCTTCATTTGGTACATGCAGCCTGGCATCTTCTGGAATTATAATAAGAACTCAACCATACAACAAGATAGGGAGACACATAACATCTCCAGGCCATATTCCTCGGAGAGACCTTCTTGGCAACTTCATACTTCCCTGTCTGGACACTGCACAGCCTGCATCGACAGTATTGACGCAATATTCCTTTGAAGGAAAGAACTAATGATCAAATCCAATCAACGGCAAGAGAAATCATAATAAAATCCATTGAAAACTGATGAATAAAGAATAATAATCCATCATATATAATGAAGACACAAGGGGCTATCTTTATGAAACAATGTATGATATTGTCATCCAAAGAGAATGAGATATAATAGAATACATACACTGAGTGAAACGGTCGGAAACTCGCCGTGTACTGACGCTATGGTTGTACAGGCCAATGATCATCATGATGTTACTCCAGCGAGCTAGCGGGCCCTGCCTGCTGTCGGCATGCACGAGCTGAAAGTTAGTGCTCACCCAGCCCTGCGTCCCGCGCGTGCAGAGGGATGCGAGGGAAAAACTCCAGTGACAAGGATGGTTATTGCCGTATGAAACTTCTATACAGCCACAATCAATCGGTGGCTCCGGCTAGCAGCAGCAACGGCAGCAGCAACGGCATCAGTATTATTACCAACAGCCGCATTATCATCATCAATATCAGCAACGTCACGGCTCAGAGCAAGAGGGCAGCATCTTCACTGTACAATGTTTTCTTAGTAAAGAAATCACATAGTTGTTGTTAGTTAGGCACTTATAGTTTTGTCTTGCAGATGTTTGTGTTCTGTGGGTGGCTCCAACTGACAGCAGCGGCGGCAGCAGCAGATTTGTCACCAGCAACGGCAACAGCAGTAACAATACAGCTCTAACAATCTTGAATGTTTGAATGGTGTTTTTTTTTGTTTTTCAAAGATAGTACCTAATTGCCAAAAATAAGCACAAGTTTGTGCATTGTGGCGTTGTACTGGGAGAGCCCAGCCATCAGCAGTGGCGGCAGTATTGTCGTTACCAACAGCGACATTATTTCCAATAACACCAACAACATCGCCCTGAGCAATTAAGCAATATCGACTATTTTGTATTATGAAAGATATTATATTTCTTGTATGCTGTAAACGATCAGTGTTGTGATTGTGTGTGTGCGTGTGTGTGTGTGTGTGTGTGTGTGTGTGTGTGTGTGTGT
>JAWQUT010000457.1:476249-490740 GCA_033807755.1 Ellobium chinense
TGTATGTATGTATGTATGTATGTATGTATGTATGTATGTATGTATGTATGTATGTATGTATGTATGTATGTATGTATGTATGTATGTATGTATGTATCTGTCTATCTATCTATCTATCTATCTATCTATCTATCTATCTATCTATCTATCTATCGATCGATCGACAGACAGACAGACAGACAGACAGACACACAGATAGATAGATAGATAGATAGATAGATAGATAGATAGATAGATAGATAGATATCATCAAGAGTGTGTAGATGGGAAAAAAAACTTAAAAGTCAGAAACAAAGATTCGATTACTGGATACCAGTATTTCAGCCCCTGGCCTTCTTAATAGGATCTCTCTCTCTATATATATATACATACAATAACAAACGTCATCACGTAGATCCGCACATTATTTCTATAACAATTCACAACGAATAAATCATCAGTTTAAACAACCAATTGTTGCCTTCGTACGGTCTGACGGATAACACTTAAATACACTCCAGATTTCGTTTGTTTATTTAGCATCAGCAGCAAATACCGGCGCAGTTTTGGTAGCCTTGATGCACGAGTATTATGATAAATGTTTTACTCCGATTATAGGCCAAGTCCCATGCGGATCATGATGCACACGTATGCCTACACGATGAGAAGACGCTGGTATGGGCTCTTTGAAAAAACGTAGGCGTAAACTGCTGTTGCTATTCATACGGCTGTTGGAGATGATTCTCCCACCCTGCCAATCCCCTTCTCCCCCTCCCACAAGCCCTCTTTCGGAGACTGTATCCCTCATCGATTTTTCTGTCTGGTGGAGGCCCAGGGAAAGCTTGTCAGCACCTAGCATTGGCCTCTTAAACAATAATCAATGGAATCCTCTCTCATGATTCATGCTCCGATCAATGTCAGAAAGAGAGAAAAAACCTCCGCAGCCCCTTTCAGACATTTGCTCCTGCCGCACACAAAAAACTCCAAGGCGATGAATATGAAGAAAGAATATTAATATCCGCATTGCCGAGGATTGGCGTGAGAGAGAGAGAGGAAAGAAAAAAAAACGTGTGTGATAGATGGAATTGAAGAAATGAGAGGCGAGAATGCTTTTCCTGGTGGGCAAAATTAAAAGAGACAAGATATTATGGAGGTTTATGCATTGTGTGTTTTTGACCATGTTGAGAATGTTGTTACTTTCAGTTCAGAAATCGTTTATTGTACTTGTATTTATTATCTAAATGTTTGGCGCTTTCCAGCTTGGTTTACAAACAAGAAGATTTGAGATTGCATCCATTGTCGAATCTTTAAAAAATATTATAGTCTAAAATATTTGTTTTCCGATAGACCGATCAAAATGCGACTTGCGTATATAGTCTCAATAGTTTTGATGCAATATGAGATTATTACTATTATCATTATTATTATTATTATTATTATTAATGTATTTAGGACATAAAGATGTGCCTCACTTAATGTGATGAGCAATGTGTCAGCGAAAAATAAATATATCCATTAGCAGGGTTAAGTAAATACAAAAAAAAAAGTTTTATTTCTGGATGTTTGTTAAGAGATTTCCAGTGGAGGAAGAAACGTAAACGAGCTCATATCAATCAATCAATCAATCAATCAATCAATCAATCAATCAATCAATCAATCAATCAGTCAGTCAATCAGTCAATCAATCATTAAATTATTTACAACAGTTATTGTTATTGTTATAGGCCATCCAGACTTCACCCTAATTAAGACCTCATAGTGAGGGTCTAATTCATCAGAGATAGAATGAGTTTTAAACCCGTGTTAACCTCTGTTTTGCTCGTTATGGTGTGTCTACCTGCACCTTCCTTTTATTCTGGAGCTTCTTACACGTGAGCCACAATCTATTGTTATTGTTATTATTATCATCGGCTACCCCAGTTCACTATCCCTAAGACATCTTTCAAACAGAACAAAGGTATAATTTGTCATCAGATTCAGAGCTAGAATGAAGAGAACAAAGGTATAATTTGTCATCAGATTCAGAGCTAGAATGAAGAGAACAAAGGTATAATTTGTCATCAGATTCAGAGNGGAGGTTTATGCATTGTGTGTTTTTGACCATGTTGAGAATGTTGTTACTTTCAGTTCAGAAATCGTTCACTGGACTTGTATTTATTATCTAAATGTTTGGCTCTTTCCATCTTGGCTTACAAACAACAAGATTTGAGATTGCATCCATTGTCGAATCTTTTAAAAATATTATAGTCTAAAATATTTGTTTTCCAATAGACCTATCAAAATGCGACTTGCGTATATAGTCTCAATAGTTTTGATGCAATATGAGATTATTACTATTATCATTATAATTATTATTATTATTATTATTAATGTTTTTAGGATATATAGATGTGCACCACCTAATGTGCTGAGCAATGTGTCAACGAAAACTAAATATATCCATAAGCAGGGTTAAAGTAAATACGAAGATAAAAGTGTTATTTCTGGATGTTTATTATTAGATTTCCAGTGGAGGAAAAAGGTAAACGAGTTCATATGAATCAATCAATCACTCAATTAATTAATCAATCAGGCAATCAATCAATCAATCAATCAATCAATCAATCAATCAATCAATCAATCAATCCAATCAATCAATCAATTATTTAATTAATCAATCAATCAATCAGTCAGTCAGTCAGTCAATCAATCAATCAATCAAACAATCAATCAATCAGTCAGTCATTCAGTCAGTTAGTCAGTCAGGCAGTCCGTCAGTCAGTCAGTTCAGTCAGTCAACCAACCAATCAATCAATTTTGCATTTGCTATAGAATTGTTATTGCTATTATTATTGCTATAGATCACTTCACATTTAATCCTAATTAAGACTTCTTTCAAAGAGGACTTAGGGAAGATCTAATTCATCAGAGATAGAATGCGTTTTAAACCCTTACTAACCTCTGTTTTGCGCGTCATGGTGTGTCTACCTGCACCTTCCTTTTATTCTGGAGCTTCTTATACGTGAAGCACAATCTATTGTTATTGTTATTGTTATTGTTATTGTTATTGTTATTGTTATTGTTATCGGCTACCCCAGTTCACTATCCCTATGACATCTTTCAACCAGAACAAAGGTATAATTTATTATTCATCAATTTCAGAGATAGAATGAGTTTTGAATCGTTGTTAACCTCTGTCCTTTGCGAGTTCTTGTGTGTCCGCCTGCGCCCTCCTTTTCTCCTGAAACTTCTTACACGTGAGGCACAATGCTTTGAGTAACATCTCAGACACCAATATACCACACCTCTAAGTGAAATGGGGACAGAGTGACAGACAGAGAGCGGGCAAAGAAAAAAAGATAGATGAAGCGCCAAAGACCAAATAACATTGATGGAGATTGGACTTAGTGACTAAAGGGCTCTATTGATTGGGAGAATCAAGTCAGTCTGTTTGAATACAAAGGAGGAACCGCCGCTGCTGTTGTCTCTTTATGTCTTCGTGGGGGTCGATCAAGGCGTACCTGAAGAATGCCGTGAAAAGAGAGGTAGAGATGTGGGGAATATAGGGGGTACGGAAAGACAGCATACATCGAGGATGAAGCACAATAGAACCATAGGAACTTGAAGTCAAGAGACCAAACAGTCTGTGATCGAGTTTATGATTAGTGCTTGAGATAGTGAGTAAACTTACCTGTTCCAGTCTACTCCGTTCAATTGCAGTCCAGATAATCGCGAGTTTTGCTTAATCGCAACATTTTTCCCGTATCAAAAAATGATATATATAGAGAGAGAGGTATAGATATATCTATACAAAAGTCAGTGGATAATGGCAAGTCCTTTTAATCGCAACGTTTTCTGGACTTCATCGGCAGCGGAGCTGACCTATGTACTCGGATAATAAGTAGACCTGGTTATTAGATATGACTATCACATGAACTGATTGATTGCTATTCTATCATTTCCTTATTCAGATGAACTCCAATAATGCGTGCATTTCAATACTGCATTTTCTTACCAAACACCACATGTGACCAAAGGATTGGGGTTCCATTGTATTTGCACTAGAAAGCTGCAGGTGAAACATTTTTTGATCCGTTCCACTACTCGATATAAAACGTTGGAGGGGAGGGGGAGGGGAGGGTTGCTCATTCATTTAAAAAGTTTCGAAGACACGAAAAGAACAGGGGGGGGCGAGGCAGAGGAGGGGAGACAGAGGGGGGGCAGGGAGCAGACAGAAAGAGAGGCAGACAGACGGCTGAAGAAGACAAAAAGGCAGACATACAATCAGACGGAGCTAGAATGAACAAAGAAAGGACCGAGAAAGCGAGACAGGGAATTGAAAATATTATGCCAGACGCGTGCTAATGCAAGGTGCTAGCGCGGAATTAGAAGCTTTTCGGGTCCCGGAAAGAATATTAATACGGAGAGAGCCATGAATAAAACAAAAGAAGGGAGAGACAGGACGACGAATTAACTCCTCCAAGATCGTATCACGGCGGAAGGATATTGGCAGGGCTGATGGTGGCAGCTGATTGGCTGTTGGGGCCAAAATGAGATAAGTAGTGCCCGGTTAACCAAATCATAACGCTACATTACGCAGATGCGGACGGACGCGGTGGTTCTTAGTCAAAGACTTTCTTTTCTACTGGCCAGCGTTCTTCTTCTTCTGACGAGATGCAGTCTGTTTTTGTAGAAAGAGCAGCTAAGCTTCCAGGTCCATCCCTTTTTTGGTTTTTTATTAGTTTGGACGAAACGGTGTCAACTGAAACTTACGCATTAACGATACGGTCTTTTACCATCGTAAGAATTACATTAACTCTGCGTGTTGAACACTACTATGGGGACATTTAACACCGATGCAGTGATGTGATTCTTACGATGGTGAGAGATCAATCATTAATGCGCAAGCTCTCGAATTAATTTTACTGGCTTTCCCGTATACTACAAAGTGCGCCAAGATATACAATGAAAGCCAGAAATAATATAAATAAAATAGCCACCAAATATAATACATAACCAGCGCAGAAAAATACCCTGCCTCAAAGTTATGAGTTTCCAGGAACTACGGACGGTCATAGATTATAGCAGTAGCCACTTTAGGTTTGTTGTTTGTGTGGGTTTTTTTTTCTTTAAAGAGATTTCTAATTCTTTAGTTCTAGAATACGATATCGCCAGTTTTTGACGCTCCAGTTTCTATGATCAAATCGCTTCTATTGTGTATTTATTGTTTCCCTATTAACTTGTGTTCTAAGCAATAAGGGAACATTGCTTACAATAAACTAAACATCATTCTGCGATATAACCACGCGTCACCGAAGTTTTAACATTGCACTCATGGATGAGCTTTTTTGTCTGTTTAATTAAATCATTTTTTTCCTTCCTTTTGTTTCAAGAGTCTTACAAGCTGGCTTATGCCGGGCACCAAAATCAAGCAGGTATAATGAAGCAACATCTATATTGGTGTCCACTATATCCGGTCTATTGACAGGAATTAGCGCATATCTGAAACTTAGCGACAGCTTTTGCGTAATGTCTTTTTATATTATATGATAATAAAATATTCTTAGTCCAAATTTTTCCTAGCTGGGAATGAGTACCCTAAAAGCTATTGTCACAGTTTGCACGCAGGGATTTTAGAGATTGCGTGGAAATTCTTTTATTCAGAAAGTGGATGGGGAAGCACCAAATTGTCTGGACTCTAGTGCCGGTGATGGGGAGGTGGGGAGTAGGAAGACCTTACTGGATCAGGAGGAAAGAACCAACTGTGGAGTGCGTGAAAGCGCGGATGTCTGGAAGATTTCAGCCGCTTCTGTTCGATATTGACCGTGGGACTCGCAAACAGATTGATGACACTTACCTACCAGCTGATGTCAGCAACTGCACTCATGGACATAATGTTGGGGCCACATGTTGCGCATGTTGTATAGCGTGCCCTGATGCGTAGGAGTCTCAAAGGAGTAAATCTATTTCGGAAAAGAACTTCATTTTGTGTGTGTGTGTGTGTGTGTGTGTGTGTGTGTGTGTGTGTGTGTGTGTGTGTGGTGTGTGTGTGTGTGTGTGTGTGTGTGTGTGTGTGTGTGTAAGAAAAGCGCTTAAGCTAATGAATACATAATAAAAAAAAACCCTCTAAAGGAGGTATACGTACCTCACCTATATCACGATTCCAGGTTATTACTCACAAACCCCACAGCAAAATTCTTTAGGACTATCTTGTCTCTCTTACAATAGGAGTCGCTAGGGAGTAAATCCATTTCGGAGAAGAACTTCAATTTTGTATGCATGTGTAAGGAAAGCGGCTTAAGCTAATGTATACATAATGAAAAACCCCTCTAAAGGAGTCCAATGAAGCCCCGCAACAAATTGTATGAAACCAGCGAAGACCTCCAGCGCACAGTCATGGACAGTCTACGACCCAAGCTGGACCGAACTTCTATCATGATCAACACTGTTGAACGCTGTTGCTGCTGAAGAGGAAGAGGAAGGAGGGCATTCTGAGGAGGAAATTGGAGGGCCTTCACAGTTTTGCTATAATCTTTGACACCTTTCGGGGCATCTGTTCTTGTCTATGTATAGATGTATAAAGTTAGATGTTCTGCCACACTTTAATTTAGCTGTTTCAAAACATGTTACGTTGACTACCTTTGCCAGTGTGTGATACAGCACCATTATTTTTAAACACATGTTTTACATCAAGACCAACAACTTGTTGCCTGTGTTATGAGCCTTGAGGAAGCCGTACCGAAAAACACCGACACGGCAGTGGTCTTGAGACAGTATCATGGCGTACTTGCTGACCTCATTAGTTCTGCACCAAGAAATGTTTTGCTGGCTCCATTAAAGTAGTGGTTGGTCGATACCTGATACATGAGTATCGGAATACTGAGTGAGTATCCAAAGCAACTATTCTATTCGAGGCTGGTACTGAGCACAGAGTAGTCATTTCGATCTTTTTCAGTGCCCTTTGGTAGGTTTGAAACTTTCTGCACTTTCACAAGGACAGGCAATCTAAATATTTACAAACTGTCACCACTTTAATGAATAGCATCGAATTGTATCGAATGAAGTATCGAAATCTACTTTAAAAGCTGACATTTAAAATGCTGAAAGTATCGAAAGTATCACTACCCATAAGCGATCCTGTCCACCTTGGGTATTATCCTTGGGGAGGGTTCAGACCAATGAGGCTTTGACTGAGGAGGACTGAATAGTTAATGAGCTGTTGAAAAACTTATAGGTGAGGGTCGGAATAATTACCGGGCACTAAAACCCGGAACCAAACAGTAATTCAATTTAGAGATAACGGAAGCGCCTCGTCAGAGTCTTTGTTGGAAATGAGTTAAAGCTGAGAGAAGAAAGGTTGAGCGAGAGAATTTAAGAAGTAAAAACAAAACACCAGAGAGAATTTAAGAAGTACAAAAAAAAAAAAAACCACCAGAGAGAATTTAAGAAGTAAAAAAAAAAAACAACACCAAAGATACAGGAAAGTCTCCGACACTTGATGGTATGAAAAAGTAAACACATTAGGGAGGGCTTGTAAGTAGCCCTTGATCCGCGGCTTGAGAGACAGAGGCATTCTTCGGTACAGTTCTGAAGCGGCTCACAGTAGAGGGAACTTGAGAAGGACTTGCCCACTTTAACTTGTGAGTAGCTCAAAAGAGGAGCGTGTCAGGGAGGGGTGAGCATTGAGCACGTATGCAAAAAGGTGAAAGGACACGGGGAGGGCAAAGGGAAGGGATAGCAAGAGTTGTGCACAAAAAATAAATGTTGAAGACAGTGCATGTTGGTTAGTCTTCTAACCGCTGGTCTTGTCTTGGAAATTGACCACCAAGCAGGGATTATCATCCACTTTCCCTTGCAGTCCCAAGAAGGCAATGACAGGTCCATAAGATATTATACCTCTCTCTGTCTGTCTCTCTCATTCTCTCCTCTCTCTCTCTCTCTCTCTCTCTCTCTCTCTCTCTCTCTCTCTCTCTGTCTCTTTTTCATTCCACTCTCTTTCTTTTACTCACTCATTCGCTCACTCACTCACTCATTCACTCACTCACTCACTCACTCACTCACTCACTCACTCACTCACTCACTCACTCACTCACTCACTCACTCACTCTTTCACTCACTGACTCACTCACTCACTCGCTCACTCACTCACTCACTCACTCACTTACTCACTCACTCACTCACTCACTCACACACTCACTCATTCATGTGCACAAATGATCTATTCGAAGTATCTCCAACACAATGAACCACATGTACTTTCGTAGCTAAAGCTTCAGGTATCTTATGAGTCGGTGGGAAGATAATGCATGTTTATAACAATATGTGCACCTTGTGTATATGACAATGCATGTATTTACAATCTGAAGTGGTGGTTTTCTTCTCTACAGTTGAAGCTGGGCTGGGCTAAGAGCCAGGTAGGGAAAGAGACAGGTAAGCTAGGGAAGGGGAAAAGGGGGGGGAGGGGGCTAATCATCGTTGAAAGAGAGTCAGGTTCTCATTGAGGAAATATGAAAGAGACTTATGCATCAGTCAGGCTGTTCTTACGAAAGGTCAAACACAATGGTATCCCAATATGAAAAGACAAGACTTTGAAGATATGGAAGAAGCTAGAGCTGCAAAAGGTCTCCTAGATTTTAACCTTTTGTTCCATTCGCGTTATTGATGTTGTTTTTCGGTATTTACTTCATCCTGTTTTAATCTGTTCTAGAATCCTACACTTCGCCCGAGTCATCTTCTCGGGAATTCTTCAGCCATATGGTAGTATGTTGAATATGATTTTGTCTAGGTTACATCACCGTTGTTTCTAGGAAGACTCAAGGGCTCCAGTTTCCAGGGATTCATTCCATAATTTCGAATTTGTTGAAGTTCGTGAATAAATTTGATATACAAAATGAGGAACTCGGAACAGATTTCCAACGAATTTGCAGGTTTGTCGAGCACCTGTAGTAAGCAGTCATTATGTTTTACTGTCTCATTATGTTTGTCTCATTCACGTTCATGTTCGTTTTGCCGGCTATGAAGTTTGGACGATCAGCAAACAAATACGTTACTTGCTGAAAGCCGAATAAATGCAGTTGTATAGTAAACAGGCTAACTCAGTGAACCATGGCGTAGGAATGTCTGGAGGGAACTCTCTTGCTGAAAAGGCGAAAAAAATCGGAGCTCTAATACAACATATAAATAGCTGATAGCCCATCACAACGAGGGTGACGTCCTTCCGTGGTTGTATCGGTGGAAGTGCTAATAAACTGAAGACTCAGTTCCATTTTTCGTTTCAGTAAGAACTTAACTTTTTGAAGCATGTGGGACAGCCGACCGAAGTTCTCATCGCATGTGATGAAGACGCGATGAGACCTGTCAACACCGCTTGCTTCACCACTGGTTTACCTTGAGACAAATGCTCAAAATATTATGAACAGAAAAGACAAACAAAATGCACAGTTCTCGGAGAAAGCAAATCATAAAAGAAAATTGTTAACAGCAGCGAGGAGAGGACAAGCATGATTTATACGACATGTCGTATTGAGAAGGTGGCAGCTTGAGAATATGATAATAACTGGAAAACTACAGCAAAGTATTACCGGTGTAGAGGAAGACAAAGAGGGAAAATACTGAATGGACTGGCAAGTTGAATGCGGGAACATGGAAAGAGGAAATTGTTGAGATGGACATACAGAAGCTGTATGGGGCATCTACCCCAGCCTGTTTAGTGCCTCAAAAAAAGAAAAAAATATATGTTTGGAGCTTTACTGTTGAATCACATGTAGCCTATTGTGCCTGTGTTAGCATATGCTTTGTCCCACTCCCAGGCCTTTGTTATTAAGACATTCATTGTCCCATCAAGATTTCTTTTTGTTTCTGTTACTGCCAGAAAATAATCTTGGCCTTTACGAATCACAGCAATTGCTGCCTCTGAACTACGTTACGCGCCATGAACCTGAGGCTGCCACCAGCCAAAAATAACCATGGCAGCGAAAGTGTCACATCTTAAGTTCCTGACAGTGACAAGGGCACGATGAAGTGACAGCAGAGTGGGGAACGGAATCCCCATGGTAAGATCTCCAGCCAAGTCTGACAGTCGTCAAGGTTCTAAGACAGGCCTCACCCTCACACACTCACAGTCATCGTTAGCGGCAACAAGCGCCATTGATCGTTGCTAACCAATCACCATCGAGTTGACACTGAGCTAATAATAAATGCTGGGATTTCCCAGGGTCCTGGCATATTGATTAACGATAAACACACCTTGAAAAAACATGGCCACTCGATAATATGGATTTTAGCAGTCAATAATACGAACAAAATAGCCTAGCTCTTGAACGTTTTTTCCCCCCAATGATTTGTCTTCTTTTAGCCTTACTTTCTGCGCCGCGGGCAATAGCGTAGGACAAGCAGAAGCGCATACGTACTGACACACTTTTAAACATGTTTTGCTTTAGCTGCAAAATAATTTGCACGCAAAAGCATGTTTATCTACACTTAGACAAGCTTCGATCATGATTACCTTGTGGGCTAGCATAACTTTTTAAAAAAATTAGACCGAATTCTTCCGAGACAGGGAGTTTAAAATTAGTTTTTAAAAAGCTACAGAAGAAATACTTCCTCGAAGAAAGTTGAAAAGGACTAAAAAAAATGGGGGCAACAGAGTCATTCTTAAATTGCTCTCATAAGCGAGAGACAGAAAAAAGGAGAGAGAGGGGAGGGGGGAGGAGTGAGAGAACGAGTAGTCTTACCTAATATACCTCCTACGTTAGTGCCTCCTTAGGCGTTATGCTGTTTTCATATCGTCAGCATTTACAGGAATGAAGGTGGGGCAAAATAAGATCGTGTGCTGCCTCTTCAAAGTAAAAATTTAAAAAATGCTTGCAAAATCTACTTTCATTTGCTCTTCGGGGAATCTTTTAACAATGCCGTACAAAGTAATATATTTCATTTATGATGTATACAGCAGCACATATAGGGGATATTACTTTATTACAATTCATTACAGAGTCATTGCTAGTCGCCGTAATGCAGCGCCCTGGTCTTCCCTGACACGAGAGCAAATTACTTATTCATATCCGAGTCGAGTGGGAAAAATGGGAGTGAAATGCCCTTCCCCAAGAGCACCACACCGTAAACCGCCCAGTCCGCAAATAGAACCCCCAAGCTCAAGACTTGACAGTCTTCACTTTCTGAGAACAACTCACAAGCCACACGACCATTCTGTCTCTTTATTGATATAAGATGATCTTACCTCTCATAAAGTTTTGATACATGCTTACAAATTTTGAGCTGACAGATGTGATTGGATACTTTCATCAGAAAAAGTCCAAACTTCCGAACAAAGTACTAGCAAAACATGCTTTTGATCTAATTTATGAAATTTGACATATTACGTCAACATGAACGATAATTTGATGAGCCATGAAAAATGAACTAAGCTAAAAAGTGTGACGTACGTTATTCTTGGAACCTGCCGTTTTGAGACCGATCCTACAGCTACTTGTAACAAGAAGAGAAACGAATGTCACATGAGGTTGCGTCGTTCATGGTGTATTGTTTCTTGATTTTTATTTTGCAACTTTCATCAATCCCAATTTTTATTATTGGTTGTTCATTAGTAAATTCCGGAATCAACATCATGACCGTTACTTTGTCTTCTTTTGAAAGTCTGTCGAGACATATGAAATTACAACAGCTTCCACGGCCACAGAATTTGACAACGTCATCCACTGGGTGATTATCAGCGGCTGGGAGTCTGCTATGGTCTTGGACGCTGATGAGCAAGACACGGGATGGGAGAATGTCAATAATTGTGACGTCTTCAGTAGTAAAAAACATGTATTCACTGCGATTGTTTTGCGCGCTGACCTACAGTGACGAGTTAGAAACGGATGTGACATGGTGTTAAGCCATCCACTGGGTGATCATTAGCGACCTGTGAATTGACCACGGTCTTTGACGCTAAGAACAGGGTATGGAGGGGAGAATGTTGTTCACTGTACTGATGAAAACATGTATTCACTGCGATTGTTTTGCGCGGTGACCTACAGTGACGAGCTAATTTAATCGAGGCGAAAAGTCCTTCTTCCATTTTGCCGTTGTTGTTTTTTTTTTGGTAACTCTTTGGATTTGTTCGATTTGGTTGTATTTAATGAATTAATGTTCCTTCGGTTGCCCTATCGGGAGAGCTCTTTGGATTGACGAAACCCATTGCTATTTATAGACATGCTGACGGAACCTTAGATCACAAATTGGGTCAAATTTTCAATTTTCTTAAAAGGAAAGGCATGAACATCTTCACATTCCTCGCTTCAAGCCCATATTGTCATCCATTTTTATTATGCAGAAAGGGCGGCACAAGCCCCGGTGTGGTTGCGAATTAAACATAGAGGGGGAGTTTGGCAGCGAACATTTTACAAGCAAGGAAGGTCTGGATCTACTTCGGAAATGGAATAAATTGAAAGAGAACGGTCTAAAAATTGGTTAAAATCTAGTAAATATGTAAATACTTGAAGAAGCAGAATACATTCTACTGCAGGAGAACAGGGTGAGAGAGAGAGAGAGAGAGAGAGAGAGAGAGAGAGAGAGAGAGAGAGAAAGGAAGAGACAGACAGCAAAGAAAGCCACCACGAATGAAACTGGCCCAATGGGCACGAGGTAAAGGAGTCAGGAAACTTCTGTTCACGTTAGTGCTAAAAAGACAGGGCATATTGGGATACATGTATGGATCCAGGGCCCCTTGCCCCAACAACTCCAGTCCATTACAGCCATGCTTTGAATGTGCTCTTATTTCTCTCGTCCTATCTCTTTCTCTCTCTCTCTCTCTCTCTCTCTCTCTCTCTTTCTCTTTGTCTGTCTGTCTGTTTGTTTTTCTCTTTCTCTCTCTCTCTCTCTCTCTCTCTCTCTCTCTCACTCACTCACTGATTCATCTCCTGCTTACTAGCTTTCGTTTATGCCAAATTCCTGTGGACCTGCCCAGCCCATCCTGATCCTGGACCTGTGGGCTGCAGCCTTCATCCCCGCCTTGCAAGAGAGTTTGGCAGAGTCTCTACCACCAAAGCAGCACTCGTCGTCCAGCGCCGAGAAGCTGTGGCCAGGGAAACAAGGGGAGCTAACCGTTGTGCCCGTCCACCCTCATTAACGCCCTTTGATGTCGGAGGGAAAATCAACAATAACCAATAATAATATGATAGAAAGATGAGGGGGAAAGAAGGAACAAAAAAAAAAGAAAAAGAAAGAAGAAAAGGAAATAACAGAAAAGTCCCTGCATTGGAATCGGGCATGCACTGAGTGGAAATATGGACTGAGGCCAGGGATCGATAAGATGGATTTGACGATAGTTGGGATCGATACTGGAGGAGGGAAAGAAGAAGAAAAAATCTATTGTGGACCTGTGAGGGAGAAGTGGTAACGCATACATGTGTGAGAATAAGATTACATGGCTTGTTAGAGCTTGGTTGTTGTGTGTTGTGGTTTTCCCCCTTCTTCTTCTTCTTCTTTTTGGCGCTTGTTAGCGAGTCTCGTAACGAGATGGAATATGGTGGGAATTAGAGACAGTGTGAAACAGAGAGAGATACGACAGATAGTGAGCGAGAGAGAGAGAGAGAGAGAGAGAGAGAGAGAGAAAAGGGGTAGGGGAGCGTGAGCGAGTGATGGAAGAACGATTTGGATGAGTGAGTGAGTGAGCGAGTGAACTATAAGTTAAGTACACTGCTATTGTATCGCTCATTTAATCTAGTTGTCTGGGCTAAATAAACTTATTGTTATTGATGGAGAGACAGTCGAAACGAGAGCAGGGGAGATAGGAGAGAGGGGTGACAGAGAGACACAGAGAGATAGACAGAAAATGTAGAAATAGAGAGCGTGGTGTATAAAGAAACTTTGTTGACATGGCTTCCTTTTATATGGGAGACGTTGTCAGCTTGGAAAGAAACTGCACTAGCTAGTAGGCTTAAAAAGACCAGTTACTTGGTCATAATGGCATCCCTCAGATCTTCGAGAAAAGCTGCTTGCCTCGAAAGTTTATTTAACAAATTCACTGATGTATTTCACCACTTTTGTGATGTAGTTTCCGGTTATAAAATTATTTATACAATCTGTCCGGAGAGACTTTTATACCCTGCTATTTATCATTCTGATAGTTTGGGGATTTTGTACCTGTTAGGCTCCCACAGTCTATAAGTCTTTGCTATGCCACTAATGCGATCTGGGCTTATTTTTTTTTTTAAATCTTGTTGTTGTTGTTGTTGTTGTTGTTGTTGTTATTGTTGTCGTTTTGTTATTATTGTTGTTGTTGTTGTTGTTGTTGTTGTTGTTGACAACGAAGCTCTTCTGAAGCTGTGATGTGTCACTGAAAACCATTTGATGTCATCTTGCCTCCTGGCGCGGTCATTTACCTCCAATCCTTACAAGACCGAATCTGAAGCCCTACAAGAGCACACAAATAATCTAAGTGTACTTCAACTACTGGTCTAGCGCCATACTATCACTCTCAATAGCTCAGTGACGTTCTTAGATTACTAGCATTCTATGATCCCCCCCCCCCCCC